>PVKS010006919.1:0-75670 GCA_004027875.1 Aplodontia rufa | reverse complement strand
TAGGTTAGCTGTCTACCCTACTGCTTCCCCATATATTCTAGCATCAACAGATGAGAGAAACCATTTGGCCCTTTAGTCTCTGAGATTGGGATACTTCACTTAGCATAATTCTTTCCATCTCCATCCATTTGATTTCAAAAGCCATAATATCATCTTCTCTAATGGCCAAGTAGTAATCCATTGTGTATATGTACCAAAGTTTTTGTATCCACTCATCGAGTGAGGGGCACCTGGGTTGGTTCCATAGTCTAGCTATAGTAAATTGAGCTGCTATAAACATGAGGAACCCACATCACTATAAAACGCTGATTCTAACTCTTTTGGGAAAATACCCAAGAGTGGGATAGCTGGGTCGTAAGGTGGTTCCATCCTTAATTTTTTGAGGATTCTTTACACTGCTTTCCAGAGTGGCTGAACCAGTTTGCAGTCCCACAAGCAGTGTGACAGTGTTCCTCTTTTCCCACAACCCCTCCAGCATCTGTCGTTGTTTGTATTTTTCATTTTTGCCACTCTAACAGGAGTGAGGTGGTATCTCATTGAAGTTTTGATTTGCATTTCCCTTATAGCTAATGATGTAGAGCATTTTCTCATATATTTATGGGCTTTCTGGACTTCCACTGGAGAGAAGTTCCTTTTGAGTTCTTTAGCTCATTTTATTGATTGGATTATTTGTGAGTTTGGACTTTAGTTTCTTTAGTTCCCTGTATATTCTGGATATTAGCCCTCTGTCCGAGGTGAGGCAGGCAAAAGTTTTCTCCCATTCTGTAGGTTCTCTCTTGATGCTCTTGACTAGATCTTTAGCTGTGCAGAAACTTTTTGGTTTAATTGCATCCCATTCATTTATTCTTGATTTTACAGCTTGAGCCACAGGAGTTTTGTTAAGGGAGAAGCTGCCGACTCCTATATGCTGTAGTGTTGACCCTACTTCTTTTTCTAGTAAGTTTAAAGTTGTTGGCTTAATATCCAGGTCTTTGATCCATTTTGATTTAATTTTTGTGCAGGGCAAAAGATAAGGATCCAGCTTCAGTTGTCTACAAATGGCTGTCCAGTTTGTCCAACACCATTTGTTGAACACGCTATCTTTCTTACACACTATGTTTTTGCCCCCTTTATCAAATATCAAATAGTTAAAGATATGGGGGTTTGTCTCAGGATCTTCTATTCGGTTCCACTGGTCTTCAGTTCTGTTTTGATACCAATACCATGCTGTTTTTGGACAGGTTTTTGGACACACAAGACATCCCCTCTTTAACACAGGAGGACACTGAAAACCTCAACCAACCTATCACAGAGAGCGAAATTGAAGCAGCAATCAAAGCTCTCCCCAAAAAAGAAAAGCCCAGGTCCGGATGGATATATGCAGAACTCTACCAAGCCTTCACAGAAGAACTAACACCGATCCTCTACAAGCTCTTCCAGGAAATTGAGAGGGAACACTCCCAAACACTTTTTATGAAGCAAACATTACCCTGATTCCAAAGCCCAATAAAGACACGTCAAGGAAAGAAAACTACAGACCAATTTCCCTGATGAACATTGATGCAAAAATCCTTAATAAAATTTTAGCTAATCAGATACAAAAGAATATTAAAAAGATAATACATTATGATCAAATGGGCTTCATTCCAGAGAAACAAGGCTTGTTCAACATACGCAAATCAATAAACGTAATTCACCACATAAACAGATTTAAAAGCAAAAATCATATAATCATCTCAATTGATGCAGAGAAGGCATTTGATAAAATTCAACACCACTTTATGCTCAAAACTTTGGAAAAGATAGGGATCAAGGGAAGATACTTTAACTATGTCAGATCCATCTATGACAGACCCATAGTCAACATTATCCTCAAAGGAGAAAAACTGAAAGCATTTCCACTGAATTCAGGTACGAGACAAGGCTGTCCGCTTTCCCCACTCTTGTTCAATATAGTCCTTGAAACCCTTGCCACAGCCATCAGGCAAGACAAGGAAATCAAAGGTATTCGTATAGGAGAAGAGGAAGTCAAGTTATCTCTATTTGCAGATGACATGATTTTATACCTAGAAGACCCAATAACATCGGCCAGAAAACTCCTAGAGCTTATAGGTGATTTTAGCAAAGTAGCCAGATACAAGATCAACTCCAGCAAATCGCTAGCATTTCTTTACTCCAGTAACAAATCCACAGAAGAAGAAATCAGAAAAATCTCTCCCATTCACCATCACTTCCAAAAAAATGAAATACTTAGGCATTAACCTTACAAAGGATGTTAAAGACCTCTTCAAAGAAACCTATCAAACACTAAAAAAAGAAATTACAGAAGACCTAAGTAGATGGAAAAACATTCCATGCTCATGGTTAGGCAGAATCAATATAATAAAGATGGCCATTCTACCCAAAGCCCTATACAGATTCAATGCAATCCCCATCAAGATACCTATGGCATTCTTCACAGATATAGAAAAAGCAATTCTCAAGTTCATATGGAACAACAGGACTAGACAAAACATTACTCTATAGAAAGGAAGAAATAGGGGGTATCTCAATCCCTGACCTGAAATTATACTACAGAGCTGTAGAAGTAAAGACATTCTTATACAGTTGGAATATACAGTCAGATTTAAGTGTCTGGAAAGAAGTCAGAAAGTTTAAGTGATAGGGAAAATGGAAAATAATTTCTTAGGATATAAACTGAGAAACATTAGCATGATTCAAGATGGACTAGAATCTTGGCACATTTCTGAAGCTTTATGGATTGTTGCTGCTATGGGAAACTGAGTTTAAAATAAGGTAGAGTAAAGCAATCATATACCAGTGTGTCAACATAGACTGAATATATAGCTTATTTCCATGGTTTAAAAATTTTGTGAATCATAGTGCAGTATATCATTAATACATAATGGTTCAATAGGTTTCAAATATCAGAAAGATGTTTCCATCTACATGTGTATGTGTTACGGTTAATTTCATTATATACAGGACCAATTTTTTTTAAATTCCACAATAGAAATTAATGAGCAAATGGGATTTATTTAAGAGCAATTTGCCTTCAAGCAAATTGAGTCCTGTTACATCTGTATCAGTTATGTAATTACATGTAAAGCCATTTTTTTCTACTGAAAATAATCACCCACCAAATTCATTTTACATTGTTTTTTCAAAAATAGACTACTTAGAATCTCTCTATTCTCCTCTATTCACATACAATAATATATGTAACAATTCTGTATTCTTCTACAACAAAGAAACAACTTTTCATCATATAATCCTACTAAAGGCAGTGACAATAACCATAAAATTTTTTTCATTTCAGGAATGTGATTCACCTGCAGCATTTATCACTTGGTATTTTTAACAAAAATAATATTGTATCCTTGGAGAATGAAGGAGTTATTTGAAGAGAAAAAAAGCTTTGAAAGTATGAACTTCAGAATAGTTTCTAAATAAAGAAGAAAATCCATGTCACTTATTTAGGGATCTTTCTGGGGTTAATAATATATGCTTTATGAACACCATATAAAAAAGGCAATGGCTCCAAACATTGCTGGGACAGATTGTAAATCTGTGTGGATATTTGAAAGTCGTTTTTGTAGATGTGAGTTGTCCCTATGTAGGGCACCTTTTCTAAGCATAGCTATGAGGGTATTGGGGAGAACAAGCACATGGGAAAGATAAGTTTTATTGCCGTATTATTTTTGTCATGTGTATATTGGCTTTGAAACTGAAAGTGACTTCAATGATATTTCTTCACTTGGAAGAAACTTTCTTGGGTTTCTCGTTTCCTTTATTTTCAAAGTCAGATTACAAGTTAATTTAAATTTCAAGTATTCAATTGCATTCCTCTTGAATGACTGCTCACGATCTTTGCCAAGTCAGTGCTCCCATTCAGGGAGAAGCTATTTTAATTCCATTTCAAACAGGTCTTCTCATGAACAGGAGAACTTAAAGTCCTCTTATATGGAAAGGAATACAATGAATATAGGATGTTTTTATCATAAAATTTGAGTCAAGCCCACACAAGCAATTTCTGTATTAAATTACATAGAAGTCTTTTAAATTAATGTCCCAGAAATGGCCTGTTCATAGGAATAAATGACCCAAGATCCTAACAGATTACTAGACAAGCATTACAGGAGTCCAGAGGGCAGTGACGGAACTGCCCACCCAAAATTCTGATAGTAGTGTGCACAGTTTACAGACTAAAGAAATTTTATAGTTTTCAATGCCTTCCACCAAAGGATAAGCATGAATTCTCATTTATTTCTATTGTTAAGAGTGCAAGCAAGGATAGACTTTACAAAGATGGTACCTGGCGTCCTGTTACACCATGGGCATTATTACCCTGGGGAGATAGGTGTTGCTGGCTGTGCTAGTCAGCTTTACTATAAAAATCTCTGCCCTAAATACATTTACAAAGAAGAGAGGTTTTTGGTTTTTTTTTTTTTTTTGGTCTTTTTTAAAAATTTGTTCAACATAGTCTTACATATTGGAGGGAATCGCAGTTACACATTCATGAAGATATGGCCAATGCCAGTTCATGGTCTCCCCACTTTGACTTTTCCCTGTTCCCATGTTTCCCCTACTTTACCCCCACATTAGTTGGGCTTTTCATGGATGTCCAGCGTTCCCAACTGCATTGATAACCCCCCCTACTCCCTCATTCCAGCTGCACTGATATCCTCCCTACTCCCTGCCCCCCTCCCTTCACCAGCATCACAGCATGGTTCCCCCTGCTCATGTAAAAATTCACCCATGTTGAGGTTATTATTTAGCTTGACCAACTTTCAATCTGTCTCAGGTTGTGTTCTAGCTTCCATGTATGAGAGAAAACATTCAGCCCTTGGGTCTCTGAGTTTGGGATATTTCACTCAGCATAATTTTTTCCATCTCCATCCATTTGGAGATATCATGGCAAATGCCACGATATGGTTCTAACAGCAGAGCGTAACTCCGTTGTATATATGTACCACAGTTTTGGAATCCACTCGTCCCGTGAGGAGTTTATTTTGACTTACAGTTTTGGAGGGTCCAGTGGATGATCAACTGGCCCCATTTCTTTCGGTCAGTGGTGACACAGTACATCATGGCAGAATAGGCCAGTTCACCTCATGGCAGCCAGCAAAGGAAGGAGCTGGGATCCCAACCTCCCTTTCAAGGGCATGCCCTTCAATAACCAAAGACTCCCACAAGGCCCTAACTCCTAAGGGTTTCCACCACCTCCCAGAGCAAAAAGCTAAGGACAAAAGTGTTAACACATGAGCCATTAGGGGACACTCCAGGGCCAAACTAAAGCATTGATTAATTTCACTTTGTCTACAATGGGTGTGAAGGAAGTACAAAAATCTGACAGGCCTTGCTCCTGCACTGTAGTGATGGGTGGTGAAGCTAGTGAGAATGAATGCTCCACCCCTAGTCCCTGGGATGCCCTGAGTGACACAGTCAGGGCTTTGAACTGATGGACAGATCCTGATTTCGCACACCTCAGACTGTACCAAGACAGAAGGTAGGACAGAGGAGGATGATCTTTTTTGACTTATAATTGTCATTTTTTTCTTAAAGTGGCCTTATTTTCGGTGCTAGAACTCACATAGAATTTCTTCTATGTCCTTGTTCTTTTTGCAAAAGAATCCTGTTTCCCCAAAATATATTCCAGCCTGTGTACCTTGGGGAGAATATATTTTACAGGAAGTAAGGGAAGAAGAAACTAAGCCAAAAGAAGAAACTTCATTGTCAATGAAGAAAAAGCAACACCAAAGCATTGTTATTTAAAATATCAGTTGGTCTCAGTGGTGTGAAATCAATTGGAATTTCGGTTCATGTGTTTTCCATTTTGATTTACAGTGTTGGGATGCTCTGTAGACTGTGCTCACTCATGCCTTCAAACATTATTTCTTCTGGCCGAATTCTCTGACCTACATCACAGTGAAATGGAATGTACTGCATCAGTGTTTCTGTTTGTTTTTAACTGAACAAACCGAAGACATCCAATGGCATAACACATTGCCCCTACAAAACTCAACATTGGAATCATGTATTAGTAATGTTGCCCATTACTTTGTGAGGAAGCCCAATGGGTGGTGACCTGCATTCACACTGGTAAGAAAGTATCCTCCTCCCTGAGAAAGGCATTTAAGCTATTCCCCAAAGGCACTGTCATCCCAACATCGTGGTGTTAATAAGAATCAACAGACCCAAAGAGAACAAGAAACTGCTATACACAGGCAGGCAGAGAAACTCAGAAATTTCAAAAATTAATATACATGTATTCGCTCACTTCTATCTATAGCATGGGGTTATTATAGAGGAGACATGAGATCGGGGAATGGAAGAAGCAGGGAGATCTGGACTAGGATTGGCCTTAACTTACTTTGTCAATATCCATGTATGCATGAATATGTAACAACGATTCCCTCCAATATGTAAGACTATGTCGAACACACACACACACACACACACACACACGCATGCACATGCACAAAAGTAAGAATCTGGAAATAGATCCAGAGGAATCGGAAGAAAATGAAAAGCATTTTCAACAAATGATGGAACAAATGGATATCCATTTGGAAAAAATAGTAAACTTGGACTCCTACCTCACACCAAAAATATCAGCCTGAGATAGATCACATACCTAAAAATCAAAACAAAAATCAGGCAGCATTTACATTAAGAATAGAATATTTCTATAACCTTGGAGGGTAAACATTTTCTAAAGTCACCAAAATGATCATCATAAAAGAATCAATAAATTGGTCTTTAAAAAGTTAAAAATGGGACTGGAGCAGTGGCTCAGTGGTTACTGCGCTTGCCTGGCATGTGCGAGTACATGGGTTCAAACCCCAGCACCCACGTACACAACTAAGTGTCAGAGCAATGAAAGCAATGTGCAAAACTCAATACAAATCGATTCACTCTTTCTCTCTTTCATTGTTCTTCTCTTTTAAAAAAATGAATTAATTAAAAAAATAAAAAGTTAAAAATGGTGCTGGAGGGTTAGGGATTTAGCTCAGTGGCAGTGCACTTGCCTAGCATGCACAAGGCCCTGAGTTCAGTCCTGAGCCCTGAAAAAAAAAACAATGGGGCTGGAGTGGTGGCTCAGCTGTTAAGGCTATTGTGTGGCATGCACGAGGACCCGGGTTTAAACTCCAGCACCATGTACACAGCGAGGTGTCAGAGCAACGGAGGCCACATTAAAGACTGAATGGGATTGATTCTTTCTCTCATTTCTCACTGTCCCCCTCTTTAAAAAATTTTTAAAAAGTTAAAAATGTCTACTCATTAAATGACACTTAAAAACTGAAAAGGAAAAGGACTAACTGGGAGAAGATATATCTAACACGTAAACCTGAAAAAAATAGTCACAAAAAACTAAATAACTCCCATAAATCAATCGCAAAAAGACAACCATCCAATTTTTTAAAAAAGGACAAAACCTTGACCTGACATTTCAAAAAGAAAAAATCACAAATGATGTACAACTACATGAAAAGGTACCCAGCATCGTTAGGTATCAAGGAAACGAAAATGAAAAACCTTAATAGGATCACTCAACTCACTGAATACAAAGATAACTCCCAATGTTGGTGAGGATGTGAAAAAACTGGAACCCTCAGGTACGGCTAACACTGGCAATTTCTATATTTACTGAAATTTATCCTCTGACCCAGCAATTCCACTCTTGGGTATTACGCAAGATATATGGAAACACATGTCCAAAAAGACTTATTCAACAGTATTTATAGCAACTTTCAATGTGCACAACAACCCAAATATATACTAACAGGAAGAGAGAGAGACTGATTGTGGTGTATGCACACAATGGAATACTACTCCCAATGAAAGGGGATGATCTACAGATATGACAAGGAAGATGAATCTTACAGATGTTATTCTGAATGAAAGGAACGAGCACAAACATCTACTGCTGTACTATTCCATTTATATGAATTTTAAAAAGATAATAACTCATTCAAAAAGACTGAAATCAGAACAATGACTTTTTTCAGAGCTGGTAAAGGGGAAATTAATTGGAAAAGGCAACACAACTTGTTGGAATGATGCAAATGCCCTATGTCTTTATTAAGGTGATCTGAGTGTCTATTATTTGTCAGAACTTATTTATATGTACAATTAAGATCAGAGAACTTTACCTCAAAAAGAAAAACCTCTGTATTGCAGCAAGACCCTGTTCTAAAATAAATAAATAGAAAGGAACTGGTGGCTCAGTGGTAAAGTGCCCCTGGATTCTATCCCCACTACCACTCCCCCACACATTAAAAAAACTACCAATATGATACTGTTATAAAGTTTTTCCAAAGTTTTTATTTATAATCTGATCATCCTAATAAGCTATTTTCATTTTAAATTTTCCGGAACTTTTATTAGTATAGTTTGTATCTGTAAACAGCTGATGACTTAAGACAGATAAAAATTCATGCAACAGAAGGTCATAATATACCTTCGTATTGAGATTACTTTATAAAGACCTGAGAATAATTTTTCCCATTCATTGGTAGGTTACATTACAAAATTTAACACTGTTAACACCCGTTCAAGATAGCTTTCTTGCTGGGCATAGTGAAATATGACTGTAATTCCCACAGCTTATAAGGCCTGCCCAGTACTCTGGCCAAGCCAGGCTCCACAGAGGGGAACAGAGCCCTCCAGACTGCCCACAACTAGGCTGAAAGGCAGGGACACCAGATGAGTGTGTTTTCATGGCAATGAACTTGCCCTTGACCACAGGGTGTAAATAAATCAAGTGGTAATTAGATTTTGCAGTTCTGAACACGGGTTACCCTTCTGTCACCCTCATTTGCCAGCTTTAGGAAAGAAAGGCAGCTCATTCCCACCAGAAGCGTGGGCTTCCTCACTTTGAGTCTTATGTGGTACCCTACCCCCTAAAGTTCAGGACAGCGAGGACAGCGCATACGCTAGTTCATAGAGCTCAGGGTACCAGGCTGTGTGACAATACCCTGCAATGACACTTGGCGTGGGGCTGAGCATGGGGGGTGGGGTCTGTCATTGTCACAGTGTAATGTACATTAATAACCAGGAGCCCACAGAGAACACAGCATCAGTTCAAATAAACTATGCAACAATACGGAAACTTAATTAAGCCATCAAAATAACATTGAGACCTTCATACACACACACACACACACACACACACACACACACACACACACACACACACACGTGTGCATGAGCACCAGAACCCCAGCAAACTTAACCTCTCATCTGACTTTAGTCAAAGCAAATCAAACCTTCACTGTAGGCCATAAGCATGTCACCCTGGGTGATTTATAAGGGAAGTCTCAGCAGACAAGTGAATATTACTTCATGAATATTTTAGTTTTAAACGTTATCTAGCTATTTGAAAATGCAACCTAATACTTAGGTTCACATAAAATGTCAATGTTTTTTCTATTTTTTGGGGGGGGATGGTACTGGGGATTGAACCCAGGGGTGCTTTACAACTGAGCTATATCCCCAACCCTTTTTATTTTTTATTTGGAGACAGGGTCTTGCTAAGTTGCTTAGGGTCTTACTAAGTTGCTAAGGCTGGCTTTGACTTATGACCTGAACCTCCTGCCTCAGCCTCCTGAGTCATTGCGATCACAGGTGTGTGCCATTGCACCCAGCCACTCTTGTCTTTTAGACTGACTTGATTCCCATATTTTACATATCCCCACATTATGTTTCTTAAGTTAAAAACAGTTTAACACAGTATAGAAATTAAAAAGCTAAGAGAAAAATCAATCAACACCTAAATTTTAATTATTTTAAACCATTAGCTATTGTCTAGATCGACTCAACTTGACAAATTTAAGAGCTAAAATATCAATTATTCCAATATTAAGGACAAAGTTTTTAGTTTAAAAAAGTTAAATATTCTATGCTAGGAGTTGGCAAATGTTTTTGTAAAAGGCCAAACAGTAAATACCATATGTCCAGACGTCCACTACAGTGTGAAACTAGCCAGAGTCAACACGTCAATGAATGGTCTTGTCTGTGTGCAATAAAACCTTTATTTACAAAACAGTGGGCTGGATTGGTCCCAAAGGCCACAGTCTGCAACCCTGATCTAGACTAGACTAAAATATTGTGTAGAATCTGGTCTCTTAATATATACTGAAAATGGAAGCTTCAGAGCAAAAAATGAACACAAATAAGCAAATTCTTATACCCATATAATGGTAGTTTCCCTTAAGCTTCTGGAAGTTGCCAATTTTTATCATGAAACATAAGATTTGAGGGTATCTACCTTTTGTGGTTTGGATATAAGTATCTCCTAAAATGTTCCTGTTAGAGATAGATGTTCTGCCTCACCTGGGGCCGAGTAGTGGATTTGAACTGAACTTCTGAAACCATAAGCCCAGATAAACTTTTCCTCCTCTAAGTTGTACTTGTCAGTCATTTTGACTAATGCACTATCTCTTCTTGCCCAGTACACATTAACAGGTGTTCATGCTGGTCATTGCTGGAGCATGGCCCCAGTGTGACTTGAAAGCCTCAACAAAGTGCACTACTTACAAGAGAAGGAGCTTCATTTGACCAGGTTTGATTCTCAGCAGGTCCAGTGCACCCTGAAAAGAAAAAAAATCACTTCTGTCACTTAAGAGCACAACTGATTCACTCAACTTCAAAATATCACTGAAAACAGGCTTTGAAAAACGTACAAAAAATAGTGTAGGGAACAGAGAAGAAACAAGATGTGTTCTTTGCAAATGACACAGAAGAATGTGTGTTCACAGGCTAAAAGAACATGCTAAAACCCAATTTCAGATCAGCACTGGTAACTATTAAAATACCAAAAAGGAACACAACCGCAAATGGTATGAAAACAAAGAAAGTTAAAAAGGATATTGCATCAAGGTATAAGAGCAAGTCCATTCAGACAAAGTCTGCTAAAACAAACCTGCAGGAAGAGACAGAGGGGAGGATATATATATATACACTGAAATCTGCTCACGTTTTACTATATGTGTATATATTGGAGTTTATATTTTTATACAGTCAATTATGTTATTTTGCCATCTTTGGTAGTTGCAATTTTGAGGTATGCTAAAGAGCCACCTTCAAAACATTATAATTAAAGATGAGCTCTCTGTAATAAATGTAAATCTGCAGGATCTCAGGTTTTGCTATATAATAATTCATGAAGTGATGAATACTTCATTACAATTTGTGAAGCTAAAATAAAATTTGGTCACAGACAGACAAAACAAAACAAAACAAACAAATAAACAAAAGAAAACCAAGACCCCCTGCCCCAGCACTATACATGAGGTGGTAAGATCTGAGAAATGCTCCTGGTAGGTCAAGCTGCCCTCTGACCTGGCTGTGAACCACACTCGATGCCAAGGTCAGAATGGCTGCCTTGGGCTGCTGACCTCATTACGGTAGGCAAACTCCTAGAAACCCAAGCTCCCAAAGGTTGCTGTTTAGAGCCCTTTCTGGAATCAGAGAGGGTATAAATAATGATTTCAGTTCCCAACGATTTTTCCCTCACCTTCTGTATGACTCTTTTTAAAAAAAGTACCACTTGGAGAATTAGCTGACTTCTATAATAATTCAATACTAAATCAAATAGCCCGGCTTATATTACTGTAGAAAAAATGGATAAAAAAGAAGACTGCATAAGTGCTATGAAATAATTTTTATGATACATTACACGAGTAAATATTTAATTAGCCAAAGAAAAAAAGAAAGAAACTGATGAACCACAAGGATCACTTCTATAAAACATGGATTACCCCCTCCCTCCCCCCAAGTTTTTAGCTACAAAAATACTGGTCTCCGGGATCTCAGTTGGTGAGGGTAACACTAGTTCAGAAAGCACATTCTCACCTCCTCTTTCATCTGCATCCTCAATCTTGTCCTACCCGCTAAACTCGGTCTACCTTCCTATTCTTTTGTACCTATTTGTTTAGTTCTGCGTAGCTAAAGAAATAACTATACCCTGCTAGCAATGGGAATTCTATAACTCTCTTTTTTAAAAGCCACAGTGATTGTTGACCTACCCCCACTAAACTAGGGCAAAATACAGTCAGCCTTCTGTACCATGGGTTCCCCCATGCATGTACTCAACCAAACTCAAATCAAAACTATTTAATTCATCTGAAAAATAAATCCTTAGATTCGTTTAGAAGAATAAGAGACCTAGAATAGCCAAAGCAACAATTAGCAAAATAAATAATAAATAAATAAATAGTAACAACAAAGCAAGAGGCCTCACAATACCTGATCTGAAAGCAACCTACAGAGCTGTAGTTAGAAAAACAGCATGGTATTAGTGTCACAAAAGACATGAAGACCAATGGAATCGAATAGAAGGCACAGAGACAAAACCACAAATCTATAGCCATCTGATATTTGACAAAAGTGAAAATCTTAGAGAAAAGATAGCCTTTTCAACATTTGGTGCTGGGAAAACTGGACAACCATATATAGAAAAACAAAATTGGATCCGTACCTCTTACCCTGCACAAAACTCAAATCAAAATGGACCAAAGGGCTAGGAATTAAACCAGATACCTCACAACTGTTAAAAGAGAAAACAGGGTCAACACTTGACAATATAGGAGCTGGCACCAACTTCCTTAACAAGACCCGCATAGAGCAAGAAATACAACCAAGAATCAACAAATGGAATGCTGCAAGTACAAAGCTCTGCACAGCTAAGGAATCGATTAAGAAGGCGAAGAATGAGCCTACAGAATGAGAGAAAATCATGGTCAGCTATGCCTCTGGCAGGGTTTAATATACAAAGAACTCAAATAACGCAATCAATAAATGGGCAAAGGAGCTAAACAGAAAAATGCAAAAGGTCAATGCATATATGAAAAAATGTCCAACACCTCTAGTGTCTAGGGAAATGCAAATCAAAACTTCAGTAAAATTTCACCTTACTACAGTCAGGATGGCAAAGATCAAGAACACAAACAACAAATGCTGGCGTGTGGGGGAAAAGGAACCCTTATACATTGTTGGTGGGACTGAAAACTAGTATAACCACTCTGGAAAGCAGTATGGAGGCTGAAAAAATTATGGATAGAACCATCCTATGACCCAGCTATCCCACTCCTGGGACTTTTCCCATCAGATATAAATTTGTCATACTTCAGAGATAAAGCTGCATTGATGTTTATAGCACCACAATTCATAATAGCTAAATTATGCAACCAACCCAGATGCCCATCGTTGGATGAATGGCTCATATATATATGCACACACATACACACACACACACACACACACACACACACAAAATCATGGCCTTTGCTGGTAAATGGATATAGAGAGAAAATTATGCTGAGTGAAATTAGCCAAACCCAGAAACTCAAGGGCCAAATGTTTTCTCTGATACGTGGAAGCTAGAGTACAATATAGGAAAAGAGTGCAAGAACAATGAGTTTAGACAACGGACTCATCAAACACAGATTCCCAATCCCACTGGGGGCAACCCTGCAGACTAGGGATCAGTGGGGGATGGGGAACAGATGAGGTGAGGATGGGGAGGGTAAAGGGGGGATATATGATGTGTGCATGTATGCAACTGTAACAACAAACCCCTTTGATATGTAAAACTATAACATAATGACAAGTAAAACTTTTTTTAAAAAACATTCATGTGTATTAAACTTGTACAGACTTTTTTCATGGCATCATTTCTTGAACAATACAATATAACTATTTGTATAGTAGTTATATTGCATTGGGCACTGGAGAAAATCTGAGATGCTTTAGAGATGGGAAGGACGTATGTAGATTATGTGCAAATATGGCACTTTGTACAAGGAGTTTGAGGGTCGATGGATTTTGGATCTGCAGAAAGTCCTGGAACCACTCATGGATTCTGAGGGATATCAATACTCTTTTTTCCTATTGAGGTGCTGGGGATCCATCCCAGGGCATCACACATGCTAGGTGAGCTCTCTACCACTCAGCTACATCCCCAGCCTGCCAAAGGACACTGTATATTAAACCCCTGTTAGTTCTTGTTCAGTTGGGGTTGGAAGGAAACTTGAGATTTATACCCCTGTCTGTCCTCACACAAAAGGGATCTGCTCCCGTCAGTGCTGACTACTCCTAGCTGTGCTAGATTTCTCCTGTCAGGAGATTTCATGTGCAGTGGTTTCACATCCAGCTTCATGCCATCAACCCCAACATACAACATAATAACATGGAATATTGAACACAAATGGACAAAAGTTGCTTAAGTGTGCTGAAGTTCCAGAAAGTAATAGGAAAATATTTTACATCAAGCCAAATATTGAACAAAAGCTTATAACAAAACATAAAATCACTGATACAAAATAATTGAAAATATCATGGAAGTACTGAGGCTCTGGTCTTAACCCTTTTTTTGCCTATCTATACTGGTGGCCTTAGGGATCCCCTGAAGCAGGATACTAACACCCTCATTTACACCACTAGTCCATCTTCTTCCCTGAACTCTAGACTGGTACATTCTATGCTCAACACAAGGTCTCCATGTACATGTCTTCAGCATCTCAAACTGAGACCCCGAGTCCCCTTCCAAGCCCCACACTCCATCCTACTCTATTCTGCCAGTTGCTTTGAACAGAGATCCTGGAATCATCCTTTACCTTCCTCCTACTGTCACATCACACAAACACATTGTCATTAAATCCTACACATTCCATTTTCAAAGGACACCCCAAACTTGAACATTCCTTACCACCTACACAGATAGACCTTTGCCCAAGCTGCTATCACTTATTCAGTCTCCTTAACTGTACCTCTTGTTTTGAAGACCTCCACAGTCACCTTGGCACAGCAACCTCAGGGGGTCTCTATTAAAACTAAGGTCAAATATGTCACTCCCAAGTGACTTTCTATCACCTTTAAGCAAAAGCAGAAACCTCCAATGGTTCAATGGTCCTTTCCACTTTGGCTCCAAGTGGATTCTCTGACCTTACCAGAAACAGCCGGACACCGCCCCTTCTACTCCTTAAACCATACATGTCACTCTGCTGGCTGCTCTGGCTGCACTGCCAGCCATTCTCTGCTCCAGGGGTTCTTTCTACATCTGAGGTGGCTTTCCCACAGAAAGCTACAGGACTCACCTCCCGCCCTATCCAGTCTTAATGCAAACATCCCATTCCAGTGAAGCCTTCCCTGGCCCTACTTGGCCCCAAGTGTGATGCTCTTCTATTGATGTGTAACAAACTTTCCAGCCTAAAGCAACACCATTTATTATCTCCCAGTTTCCATGAGCTGAGATTCAGGCACGGCTCCGCTGGGTCATCCGATCAAGGAATCATCTGGGCCACCTTCCTTTCAGAAGGCCTGGGTCCATGCGCTTGGCAGAAACAAACTCCTTGAGGCTGGGAGACTGAGGACCACTTTTCAGCTCCTAGAAGCTGCTTAGAGTCCCCAGCCATGTGGCCTGCAGTCCAAAACGTGACAGCTCACTTTCTGAAGGGCAGCAGCAGAATCTCTACTTGGGCTGCTGACAAGGTGCCACTATGAGGTCACCCTGTCACAGGAGCGAAAGCCCCACAGCTTGACTATGCTGGACAGGCCCGCCCAAAGCAGGAGCTATCCAGAACACTGCCCACCACCCTCTCTATAACGGCCACCCCTACTCACCCTGCCATACACATGTCCATCCTGCCCTGCTTTACTTTCCTCTGTTGTACATTTTACCCTTTGACATACCAAATACTTTCTGTATTTCTCTTCCATATTCGCTGTTTCAGCTCACTAACACATAAGCCTCAGGAGAACAGAACCTTCTGTCTCTTTGTTTACTGCTCTGTCCCCAGCCCTGACTCAAGACAGTTATGAATACAAATAGACTTCAGTGCATTATCTACTATGTCACCCTTCCTTAAAACCGTCAGGGCCTCAACATCTCCAATTCCACTGTTAAGCTTCAAATTTCCATGCCCTCCCTCTTTTTACTATTGCTGCATTGCATCAGAACTTTGTTTAGTCGCAGAAGACGAAATTAAATGTTATCCTTCCCATGGTAACAAAGAGACACAGTTTTATTTTCACTTCAAGTTCCATTGCAAATATGGAAACTCTTACCCAACTATGTGGTGAGAACTCCATAACCGAGTATTTGGAAAACCAGTGTTTTAAACTTATGTGAAAACAGATGATTCACTCTCTGGTTCCCAGGCTCACAGATAATTTTTACTGAATTTTTTTTTTAAATTCTTTCGTCAAATAGTAGAAGGAATAGGAAGTAAGAAGCCCAACTTTCTTTGAATACTGACTCCAAGAAAAACCATAAGTATGTGATTAGGTCTGTGATTCAAATAGAGAAGAATGAATCTTAGAAGCAATGAACATACTAGCTCCAGAGTAATAGATGTTATAGATCCACTATCCATCTCATTTAAAGGAATGATGCTTCTCTGCAAAAGGTAGAGGAGAATACTAGGCCAAATGCCATGAACATGAAATACAACTCCTTATCAAATATGTACCAGGTATGCATTCTAACCTGCATGCCTCTGGTTAACTACTTTTTCAAAGTTATTTTAAAAACCACAAATGTACATCACTTAAATTATCATAAACCCAGCTACAAAAGCAAGTTCCATAACAAACTGATGATTTACCTGACAACACAGCTGAAACTCACTCACATGGTCCCCCACAAAAGTACCTGAAGACTACCCCAGCAGACCACCCTAGGGATCGCAGGTCCTGAAAAGCAGCCTGATTTTTCTCTTTCCTCTTGTTTATGCTTTCTCATTTTCTTTTATTTTACTAGCACTACTACTATTAATGTAATTCAAGAACACAATTTGTTTCTAAACCTCCCTTGTCATTGATAAATGAACATTCTTTTCTGACTTCCTGGACAGTGTCTGCATCTGGCCTCTCCACTCTCAGCATCCATGCAGTTTACAGGTCAACCTGCCAAAAACAATGATTTTGAAAGTCACTCTCCTCTAACCAGCAGATCAGTGTGGCTCCCCTTGGCCCAGCCCTTCAAGTGCATTGCTCTTCCACGACCTCACTTGTCAAGTTGTTGACCTAGGTTAAGCCCTTAGCCTGAGCCAGTTTGGTTTCTATGTTAATTGCAAGACAACATACTTGACGCCAGTTCTCAGGAGGCCACCACTAACCTCGGAGTGAGTGGCTGAAAAATACAAATCAATAAGTGAAAATCACAAGCGTCAGCTTCTCAGCCCTACCAATTATGAATTAATGACATCTCCATGTACAAAGGACAGAACTGCTTTTTCTCCCCCACAGAAACACAGAAAAGTAAAGAAAGAAGAAAGTCCATGAAACCCAGTCTTCAACACCTCAAAGGAAAAGTGTTACAGTCATATGCCACATGACATTTTAGTCAGTAACAAGCACATATCTAAAAGTGTTACCATAAGATAAAAATGGACCTGGAAAATACCTCTCAGATAGTGACCTCACAGCCATCATCACGTCATATTACAATGCACAGTTATTCACATGCTTGTGTGATGCTGGAGTAAATCAGCCCACTGTTGAAAAGCATAGCACAGCCGGGGTGTGGTGATGCATGCCTGTCATCCTAGAGACTTGGGAGGTTGAGGCAGGAGGATCTCAAGTTCAGTACCAACCTCAGCAATCATGCAAGGCCCTAGGCAACTTCGTGAGATCCTGTCTCCAAAAAAAAAAAATTAAAAGACTGGAGATGTTGATCAGTGGTTAGGGACCTCTGGGTTCAATCCCTGGTACCAAAAATAAAATAAGTATAGCATGTAATTATGTAAAGTACCTAATTCTTGATTATGATAATAATGACTCTGCTGGTGGTTTATGTATTTATTAACCACAATTTTATCGGTATTTTAGAGTACTTATACATATTAAAAAACAAAGTTTACAGTACAGCAGTGGTGTCCAGTGTTATGCTGGCAGCAGTCCCATATGTCCTGTGTTTACTGTGTCACCTCACCGGTCAAGAAGCCCTGTCATGTGATTGACCTGCACATGTGGGTTTATGTAAGTGCCTCTGTGATGTTTGTATGACAGAATCACCTGTCAACACAGTTCTCAGAAACGTCCTGTCATTCAGCAACATGGGACTATAAGCATCAGGCTAAATCTGGCATTTCCCAAGAAACCTAATTGAACCAAAGCAGAATTCCAAATTGGCCCCAGGATTTCCCACCCACCTCCCCAGCATGGTAAATATCAGGAAGTTGAATTTCATTTTCACCATTAAGATGTTACACAGCACACTGACCTTTAGGTAGGGAGATTATCTGGATGGGCTGGCCCTTATCCCTTGATTCTTTAAAACAGCTTTCCCTGGATCATCACCAGAAAAACCAAAGAATCCTGGAGTTTGACGAGCCTGTGAGGAGGGATGCTGCAGCTGGCTACAATGTACCCAAGACCGTCCATATGGCCTAGAACTGCAAAAGCTTCTAGAACCTGAAAGCAGTCCCTAGCTAACAGCCAAGAAGTGGGACCCAGGCCCTGCCAACAACTCCAACGAACTTAGGAACAGATTCTTCCCCAGGGCCTCACCTGGGAACACAGCTGGTAAGCACCACAGGTACCAGACCTTGACAGAGGCCCCAACTGAACGATGTGGGCTCTGGACCCACAGAATTGGGCACTGTTTGTAGAAACTTGTTACATGGTAACAGAAAGCCGATGTGCTTCCCTATAACTAGCCTCTGTTCTCACAAAACGTACCGATCCTGAAAGCACAGCACCGTCAACTTGTCAACTTTCGGGTGGAAAACAAAGAAAAGCCTGAGGCCTTGGAAGAAAAGTCTCCCCTACCTTCAGGACTACAGAATCCAGGGAAAAGCAGAACATGAATCTCTTATGACAGCGACTGATTTTGTTTTAGTCTTTTTTTCAATAGTGACTGTTTTAAACACCATAACGTGTGAATCATTTTTCTCAGAGATGTTAAAATGGGAATCAGCCCTTCGATGATATTTTATTAATGTTAATATCAATGATAGGAACATCAAAAATATAATTTACTTAGGTTTCCATGAGGTGTATCCAGAATAGTTTCATCTTTCATTCATTGAAACAGAAACTGATCATCCACTATAAATACAAAATCCTTTGTAATAGTAGAAAAATTCCAGGGAATGACAATAAAAAAAGAGTCATCCATACATTATTATAAGAAAAAGCATCAGAGGATGCTGCTTTTGAGAGTACACGTTACCTAATAAAATATAAATAGTCCATATCTAATTTTGCTGTAAGTGAGTTTATTATTAATTCAATTTCTGGATACTTGGTTCCTTTCTTCTCCATAGTAGACATTTTAACAAAACACAGACAAGTCAGCCCCTGCTCTCTAGCCTCATTCTATTAAAAGAAAGAGAAAAATAAACAGATTAGGAACTGAAACAACCCATATTAATCAATACAATATTAGTGGTATGTTTACTGCTTAAGTTTCAAGGTAGGGTTGGAGAGGTTGCTCAGAGGTTGGAGCACTTGCCTGGCATCTGCAAGGACCAGGGTTCCAACCTTAGCACCACATAAGTGTTGGAGAAATAAAGACCAGAAGAAAAAAGAAACCAAATTGATTCTTTCTCTCCCACTCTCTCACTCTTTAAAGAAATGAGTTAATGTAATGTGGTAATTATATGTAATGGTAGGGAGAGGTTAATTAGGAAAGTATCCGCATCCATGCATCCATCTAAGACTATGATAAAACCATTTGACCTAATAAAGGCCACTTCTAACATCTGTGTGTGCCCGAGGACCCTCATAAACTACATTTATTAAAAAAAAAAAAACTACCTTTAAAGGAGTATTTCTCTCCATTGGGAGATTAAATATAAAAAGCAATTGATAATTTCTAAATCTGTTACCATTACACTTCATATCTCTAATGCAACGCTCTGGATATTATTAAATTTTGTCTATGTATGCAAAAGAATGTTGTTCTTTTCACTGATTCCTAAAATTCCCAAATAAAAAGTTATATCAAAACCAGTCTAGCTCCCTACAAGGTGTACTGTGTGAGCATTCTAGACCTAAATCAAATGGACCAAACCTTTCATTCCTGACCAAGCAATGTCAAATGACAATGTCTGTATTCTTGAAAGCAGAATAATCAAAATAGAAAGTGTTCAATGTTGTGGTTTAGGAAAAGAAATAAGCACAAGCCCATACATACAGAATCGATCATACCAGACCTGCTGAAAGGAAATAAAAATCCCAGTCCCTACTATTTCACAACGATTTCTTTCCCAGTAACAAGTTTCCTCGTAATAATCTGTGCCTTATTTGAAGGCATTTATTTTTTAAAAGGCTGAGACACTGACTCCCCACAAACAGTCTTCAAATCCACCGCTGGAAATTATTAGTAAAATAAATGTCGTACACTCAGCATCAGGTGTGCAACATGAGCTGTTTGCTAGACAGTCAGGAAGGCAGAAACACACAGCGAGGGTGCAACCCCCAGGGATGACGGCACCAACGGAATGCAGCAAAAATGATCATACATGGTCCAAACCCTCCAGTTGTCTATTTATCACACATACAAACGTGGCAAGGGGCTGGAGCAGTGGCTCAGCAGTTGCAGCGCTTGCCTGGCATGCATACGGACCTGGGTTCAAACCCCAGCACCACGTACACACCGAAGTGTTGGATCAACAAAAGCCACATGAAAAACTAAATAAAATTGATTTTCTCTCTCTCCCTCTTACTATTGCTCTCTTTCTTTAAAAAAGAAAAAAAAAGAAATGTGGTGAATAAACACACAAATAATTAAAAGGTAAGAACATAAGTCAGGCCCATCGGTGTGTTCCTGTTATCTCAGCTACGGGGAGGCTGGGGCAAGAGGTACACTTGAGGGCACGGGTTTGAGGCCAGTGGACAATACAGAACGACCCCATCTTAAAGAAAAAAAAAATGAATATAAAACAAAAACAAAACAGCACTGAGAACTACACACTTGGTAGTAATTTAAATGACTTTGAAACGACATAAAAAACTTTATGTTTTTAACACAAGTTTGAAAGGAAAGAGAGCAGAGGGAACTTGAGACCTGGTGAGGAGGGGAGGCCCGAAGGGGCTGGAGCCTGGAGACCCTTGCCCCAGTAACAGGAATCTCCTCCATGGGGCTGCAGCTATCCAGAATCACCAAGTACTACCATTGTAAGGTGAATATTCCATCTAAATAAAAGAAGATTCGGCACCCCCAAAGGAGCCCCACAAAACCTGTGCTAAAGGAACACTCAGTCTATTTTTATCCTCGCAATATGAATGGATGATTTTCCTAAAAACATTTGCAGATGCTTCTGAAAGGCATTAAGTTAGGGGGGAAATGTACACTGCAAAGCACTCTCAGCTAAAGGACGCACAGCCGGGGACTAACCATACCTATGCTGAGCTATGCTTGCGCACACTGTGGCTTCCCGAGGGTTCAAGGTAACTAAGCAAGTGTGCACACGTAGCCCTGGGGATAGGAAACAGGAAGCTGTAATGCTGCTAGCTTCTGGAGAAGTGGAAGAGCGCCATAGAAGCTAATATTCCAATTGTCCTAATCTGACAATGATTTCTCCCCCCAAAATTCACATTTTGGTCACCAAGCACACTCACTCTTACATGAAGAAGCTACTTTTAAAAAACTTAAAATCTCAATATTCTTCTGTCCATTCAATAGCCCAGGAAAAACCCCTCATATTTTACAAAAAATTAAGTCATCTACTAAAACAAGTATAAAATGCACAAAGATAGAATTATTTTATTATTGTCTGATAATAAGTACTCTTACAGATTAATATATATGTATATATGTTGAGATATATGACCTGTGTATATGTTTGATATATGATCATGTACCTCAGCATATATATGTACAGGCACAAGGAGGAAGAGAGGGAGAAAAATGAAAGGGAACAATTAGTTTCAGTCCCATGAAGTCCACAGTGCCCTCTTGTCATCTGCTGAGCATCAGTGACTAGAACCACAGCCATTCCCAGTGGCCTCCAGGTGAGTTGCTGCTGAGGGACTGGTGAACAGAATCCTTCTACCCTGGAATTCCCAGAGGAAACAAAACAGTGGACTACAGGCATACTTCACATATACCTACAGTTTATGAAAGTATCCCAAAACTTCAAACCTCAACTACATACATCCTCACCAAACCCAAACCAGAGTCAAACTTCGGGTACCTAGTATCTACATTTTTATATATTTTTTTTCCTTTTTTTTGTTTCATTGTTTCTTCTTTGTGATGTATTTTGTTGAGAATGCTTTGCAGTGCAGGCTTTCTAGGTATGAATTCTTTTAGCTTTTGTTTATCATGGAAAGCTTTTATTTCATCTTCAAATTTGAAGCTTAATTTTGCTGAGTAATGTATTCTTGGTTGGTATCCTTTTTCTTCAGAGCTTGGTATACATTACTCCAAGCCTTTTTGTGTGTGTGTTTAGGGTCTGGGTTGAGAAGTCAGTCATGATGCCAATTAATTTTCTTCTAAATGTGATAGGTCTCTTTTCTCTTGCAGCTTTTAAGATTTTGTTCTTCTTCTGCATGCTAGACATTTTCATAATAATGTGCATTGGGTGTGTCTGCTGTGATTTTGCATATTTGGAGTTCTATACACCTCCTGAATTTGATTTTCCATTTTATTCTTCAAGTTTAGGAAATTTTCCGAAATCATTTCTTTGAAAATATTGTGCAGACGATTAGTTTGTGCCTACAAGTTTCCCTCCACCCCAGTGACTCTCAAATTTGGTCTCTTGATGCTATACTAAATTTCTTCCATATTCTGTTCTCTGATCTCTTAACATCTTTTCGCTATGGTCGACTTAATTTCTGAGATTATTAACATTATCTTCAAGACCAGAAAATCTTTCTTCCATGTGATTTAATCTATTGGTGATGCTTTCCATTGATTTTTTTTTTAAGAGAGGGACAGTGAGAGAGAGAGAAATCATTTTTATTTAGTTTTTCATGTGACTTCCATTGCTCCAAGACCTCACAGTGTATGTGGTGTTAGGGCTTGAACCCATGTACTCGCACTTGCCAGACAAGTGCCAAAACTGCGAAGCCACCACTCCAGCCCCTCCACTGAATCTTTAATTTGGTTTACTAATCCCTTTATTTTATGGATTTCCATTTCTTTTTCAGGATCTCTCTTTATTGAAGATGTCTTTCACTTCCTGCATTTTCTCTCTGTATTCCTTCCTTCATCTAAGTATGAATTTTCTGAATTCCTTCTCTGACACTTCTTCCACTGTGCAGTCACTGATGTCTGTTGTTGAGGGACTGTGGGTAGCTGGGGCTGCTTGGTTCCCTTGTTTCTTCATGTTGTTTGCACATTCACCCATCTTTCAGGATTGTTTTGTTTTCTTCTTTCAAATATGGGCTTACTTTCTGAGCTTCTTTTCCTCATGGACCCTGGGTTGGGTAGATTTTTGTATACTACGATTGTAATACAATGTGTGATGTTTGTTGACCCCAATATCAGTCCCTCTTCAAGAGAAGCTATTGAGATCTATGTGCTATAGTCTTTTCTAAGCCACCTCTTGTTCTATTCAGCCCTGTGAGTATAAAAGTCTGCTGCAACTGTTCTTTTCAGTTCCTCCAGTTCAGTGAGATACCTATGTAAAAATTCTGGAACACATTAAACAGCTAGTAGGTTAATTAATAATCTTATTATTACATTAAGTGGGTGTTAGAAGGAGGATGGGAGGAAAAATAGGGTAAGTGAGAGAGGTAAAGTGGAAGATGGGTAGAAAGAGAGGGGGAAAGAGGAAGAGAGAGGGAGAGAGCCTAAGATCAGTTCATTTGTAACAAGGTAAAAAGGAAAAGGGGAAGGGGTGGAGGGAGAAGAAGAGAATGTAATATGGTTGAATTTACACCAAGGTAAATGGAGGTAAAGAGGAGTGTTAGGTGGGTGGGTTGCACCTATTAAGGCTGGCATCCATTCCGCTTTTCTCTGGCAGGTTCCCAGTTCTATATCCTGCTTCTCTTTGCTTTGGTGCCTTTGTGCTGGTTGTAGTCCATTCCAGGCCTCTAGTGGTGACTTTCTCAACTGCTAGGGGTGGGTAATCACAGGAATCTTCTTCTGGCTGAAGGAATGGTGGGTGAGCCTTGTTGTTAATTTGCATCGAAGTCAGAGTGAAGTAGGCCACTGTGTCCATTGGGCAAGTGGAGACTTGCACTGCAGAGGGGCAGCCCAAAGTCTGCTGAGTGGGCTTCTGTGCCTTTTGGTACTTTCCTGGGAACTGAATGCCCTTAGCCAACTCTGTCTCTTAATTTGCAGAGCAGGGAGGTGGGGAGCAGGCTTCAGCAATCCCCCATTCGTGTTCTCTGTAGAAATTCCCTCCAGTTCAATTCCCAATAGGATACTCTGCTCTGAGTGCCTTGGCACTTTCCTGGGAAGTAACACCATGCCACAGCCAGCCAGCTCTGTTCTTTTGCTTGCAGACCAGGATGGGGAGGGGAGAAGGGACTTCAGCAATACCACTCGCCCAACAGAGGTCTCTGTGGAAGACAGAGCTCAACTCCAGCTCAACTCCCAAGAGAGTCCTCTATTCTTAGCACCCTGACACTTTCCTGGGAACTGAACTCCATGCTGCCACCACCAACTGGCTCAGTCCCTTTGTTTCCAGAGCAGGAGGGGGGCCGGGGGAACCACAGTGGTCACTTCTACATCTTCTCTACAAATAGGCTGGGGCTCCACGACTAGTTCATAAGAATTAGGAAATGACTTGAAATTCTGCAGAGCACTGTTTCACTGCTCCCGAAAATTGTAGAGTATCTCATCTCTATAGTCTTTACTGTTGCACATCAAAGAAATCTACTGAGCTTCCATTTTCTGTGTAATTAGGTTCACTCCTAGGATATTATTTCAGTATTGTTTGGAAATGCCCCCTACTATCACCAATGTTTTGTCTTCATAATTCTCCCATCCAACTTTCTTTGCTTTGAAAGGTTATCATTACAGATGTCAACACCAGCTCTAGAAACCTGTCATGTACATACACATGTAACAGTTTCCCCAGTTCAAGACACCAGGCTTTAAAAACCTGGGTACTATGTGCAGCTTCTTTCCAATATTTGTAAAACTGCCAAACACGGCACAGTTGGACCATGATTACCATAATAAATGGTGGCCCCCAGTCATTATCATCTGCAGCAGAATGGCACAGTCTACTTTAGGACTGGATGCAGAGTACTGGGCCACCAACGGTGGACTTACTTGACACAATCACTCTTCTCACAGAAGTCAGCGCGAGCAGGTGATACAAGCTGAAGGCTAAGAAATGCTGCTTCTTCCAAGACATGCATACAGATTTCCTTTTTTGGATCCCCAGTCTGAGTGAGTTCCCAAAGTGGAACTGGCAAGAAGTAAATTTTTATGTACATATAGATTTATGGTGCTAAGATTTTCTGGTTATCTCAGCTTTGTTAAAGGGTGGCTACATTGTAAACCTAAGGGGGATTCTGAGCATACAGTGCATAGTGGAAAGAATACATGACATAGGAGTCTTGAGTTAATATCTAAGTTAATGTCTGGCTCCTCATGACCAGTCTGTGACTTAGTATGCTTGTGTGAGAGCCAGCTTTCCATTGCTGTGATCAAAATGTCAGACAAGAACAACTGAGAGGAGAAAAAACATATTTGGGCTCATAGTTTCAGAGGTTCAGTCCATGGTCGGCTGACTTCATTGTTCTCGGCCTGAGGTGAGAACATGGTGGACGGGCACTGCTCACCTCATGGGAAGCAAGAAAGAGAGGTGGAAGGGCCAGAGAGAAGATACAAAGGTCTACGGAACACCACCACTGACTTCCTTCCTCCAATCACACCTCACCTGCCTACAATTACCAATGTAGTCAATTTGAATCATTAATCTACCAAATGGATCCATCCACTGAGTAGGTCACCACTCTCATAATCTAATCCTATCACTGTACCTCATAGTAATGCAGAAGTTTTGGGAGGACACTTCATACCCATACCATAATACCTTATTTGCAAAATGAATACTTCTCACAATGTCCAAAAAACATACAGAGGATTTCTGACAATCTAGAACTCTTTGAAGAATGAATTACTATGATTTCATTGCAAAGATTACAACTGTATATTACTAATAAAGGTTGGTTTTGACACTTTAATTACATAAACATGAGAATTCAATTAGAGCTAATCTGATATGTTAACTTGGTCATAATGCACAATGAATATTACATTTTACTCTCCTTGTGTTGATAAAATGCTCTTAGTTGAAAGAAGGAAAGTTTCTCTGCTCTAATGCCTGGATATTTGTGTGTCCCCCATAACTCTTAGGTTGAAACCTAATGGACAGGATGATAATATTATAAAGTAGGGCCTTTAAGATGGGATAAAGTCCCTAATCACAAGAGACCAGTACCCTTATAAAAGAGGCCTCAGTGCCTTTCCCATTCTGCCTTGTGAGGACTCATAGAAGATTCCACTCTATGGAACAAGCTCTTACCAGACACTGCATCTGTGGCACCTCCACTGTAGTCTTCTCAGCTTCTGGAACGGTCAGAACTGTCAGCAACAGACTTCTGTTATTTACAATTCACCAATCTAAGATATGTTGTTATAGTATCCTGAATGAACTATGGCATTGTTTTTAAAAGGAATGCCTAGGGCTTGAGCGGTGGCTCGAGGATTAAGGGGCTTGCCTGGCATGCGTGAGTACATGAGTTCAAACCCCAGCATCACATACACAATGAAGTGTCCCAGAAATGAAAGTCACATGAATAACTAAATGAAGATTGCTTTCTACTCTCTCTCACACTGTCCCCTATTTCTAAAATACAAAAGAAGAAGAAACGCCTACCCTCTGCAGGTATTACAACATCACAATCTTTAATATAGTTTATTAAGATATTTCATGCTTTGTGATAAACTCACTGGTTTTCACAAATGATCAACAGTCTTTGATTAGTTGATATTGGGGGGGTGCTTGGATGGAACCCACAGCTTTGAACATGCTAGGCTAGGTCTCCACTACTACTGTGCTACAACTCCAATCTGGTCCTTGAATTCTAATCAACAGATGAAACTTAAATTGTTAAAATCAACAAATGGACATGGCTGTCAGACAGAACAGGGCTCAGTGGCCTTGAGGCACAGTAGAAAATAGGCTTTATTCAGAGAGACAGTAAATACAGCATAGCTATGTACTTACTAAACGCAGCATAGTAAGTATTAGCATAGTTAAGAAAGAAAATTCTAGAGTCAGACCAATTGGATTCAAGTCCTATGTCACAAGTCCTATGTCACAATTTATTATCTGTGTGACACTGGGACAAAATGGTTTACCTCTCTAAGCCTCAACTTCACTGTCAATAAAGTGAAGATGATAAGAGGACCTAACTCAGCACTATTGTGAGGATTAAATGAGGTAATGTAGAGAAAGTAGCTAGAATAGTGCCTGGTATTAGTAATTGCTATGGAAGTTTTCAGACTTGGTATTAATATTATGGGAAAAGGACATTAAAACCAAAAGAGATTAACTAGCTTGTCATGGGTTAAAGAAGTGCTCAGTGATCTATTACAAAATGAAAATAAGAACTCTTGATCACAGGAATGTGTTCATGAGGCCATGACTTTCTGTCAAAGGCAAGTCCCATTCCCTGAGGCGATACTTCATCTGAGAAGCACAGTCTACACATCTGAATGCACCCACTAGTGACATGGCCTTCCCCACGCCAAGCCCAGGCTGCCCAAGGCACAGCTGCCACCTGCACCTGAGCTGATGCGTACTGGCTGCCTTTCCTCGTGGGAATGCATGCTGAGTGGGCAAACTCCAGTGTATATAATCAGTCATCGACTGGCATCAGTCCTAGGAGGGAATGGCTGCCCAAAGGCTCTTGCATCCTGCCCTGGTGAGCACCACCACTATCATTCAAGCTCCTTAAATATCAGCCAATCCCTGGTGCCCTGTATCATACCTCAGAGCATCATCTGGTTCACTGCAGTGCAAATAGCACCAGGTTCCTGGAGCCCCAGGAAAAAGAATGTGTTATGAAGATGCAAAGTTTCCCAGGCTGCAGGGAGCAAGGCCTACTTCTACAGCACGAAGTGGGGCAGCTAAAAATCAGAAATAGAACCAGCCTGTTAACTGGCAGGTGCTTTTCATCTATTCAAAACTTACACAAGGATCCCAAGAGATTTGGTAACCACTTTTGAGGCAGACTGTAGTTTTTAGATGATGGAAAACAGAAAAACATACACAGGAAACTTGCTTTCTAAAAAGAAGAAAATATTTGTATGCAACAACTCAAGCATCTCTCAGACCTACATCTAGCATTCTAGACAAGTACAGTCCTACCCCCAAGACGGCAGTGCACGCATTGTCTAGTTGCACCAACACGGACCACAGTGCCTCTTAGAAAAAATTGCATGGCTAGCTCCCATCTCTTAAGAAATAAGATAGGATGATCCCACTGGGCAAAACTAAAATCCATATAGCAAAAAAATACAGGTAAACTAGAGGTCTGCCTGGAGTGGGAATAGATATGCTCCATAAACAATCTGTGTAGAAAGCAGTCACAGGACAAATGGGTCCCACAACTTCATCCCTGCAGGACGCTGACACGGTATCCACAATTCTCACTATCACTGGACTGAGCCAGAAAAAATCAAGAAGAAGCACCCAAGGCCTGTACCTCAACAGCTTAATAAACATGTATATGTTCTATTTTTGAACTAATTAACATCTGTGATTTTAGAACTACTTCATCATAAATGCAATTAGTTCAATTCATTAGATCCAGTGTGTGGTCTCTGAAAAGAAGGAATAGGAGTTTTCAGCCCAATAGCATTCCTTGTTCTCACTTAATGGCCTGATTATAATCGCCAACTCAAAAATGATGTTTGATGGAAATTAAGAAACCATACCCTATTTCATTCAGTCTCTCCTTGGTAAATAGGAGGAAACTGAGACTTGGGGAGTGTATACAGCAGGAGACCACATCCTACTGAAGCGTGAAGCTTGACCCCCGCTAACTTCATACAAGAAAGGCCAGATCCAAGAAAATCATTTCAGTTCTTAGCACTGCCTCCTGGCTACTGAAGTTAACCATCTGACAACATCATGTGGTCAGGTCATTGCAGTATTACCAAGTCCCATTGCTGAAACCAAGAGAATAGAGACACTCACACTAATTTAGGAAAAAATCCTGATTTACTAGATGGTTAATACATGGAAATGCTGCATGCTCCAAACCTTCCTTTGCCACTGGTGTAGCATATATGTAGCTGTTGGCCATCATAGAGAGTGAAAATTCACCATCCAGAATAATATCCTCAACCTATCCAGAGTAACGCCCTCATCCCATCCAGAATAATGCTCTCAACCCATCCAGAACAATGCCTTCATCCCATCCAGAACAATGCTCTCAACCCATCCAGAACAATGCCCTCATCCCATCCAGAATACTGCCCTCAACCCATCCAGAAAAATGTCCTCAAACCATCCACAATAATGCCCTTATCATTTTCCCCACATGGTAACAAGTCTCCCACCTGCTGTGATTTTCTCTAACTGTGGCTTACCCAAAACAGGTAGAGGCTGCAGAATAACAACATATCAAAATGTGGGATGGGGAGACAGGGAACATTTGCTATCATGTTGGCTGAAATACCACCACCAGTTAATAGATAGGACCACCCACTGATGATACATAAGCATGATAGGGTATTTCAAATTTGGATAAATGTGAACTTTAGAGGGAGAGTAGGAAACATCTTCATTTCTTAGATTAAAAGAGTGGTACTAGTTCTTATTGCAATGTACCCTTCCTCGCAACACACACTCATGTGGTTATGTTACCATTGTGTGCCTGAGCAACTAAGATATTCCTATTGCAAAGGGGAAAGAACACAGGTGCATTTATTGCTATAATTTATTTCGGCAATAAACCAACATATGCCAACATGGTTGCTGAAATAAGGGTAGCAGAGAAAGGAAAAATATCTGAAGTGGACATTTTCAGCTTCATTAAGAACTGAGTTAAAATAAAAATGCCAGTCCTGCCTTGTTTTAATGCATCTTTCACTTAATATAAGTCTCTTAAGTTTTCAAGTGAAAAACCAATTTAAAGTTCACAATATAAGTGCTAGCAAAGGGAGAAGGATATGTTCCTACAATTGCATGGAAGTAAGCACAATTCCCTACAACTTGAAGCACCAGGTATAGGCATTCTTTTTAATTGGTTTGACAGTCACTGCTACAGAATTTTAGGCTCTTTCTTCCTCCAGGACTAATCTAGGGACACACTATCCAGGAGCACCTGGTCTCCAGGGTGCCTGTGATAGTGAAAAGATGACAACACTTCACGAACCATAAATCACCCTCTAGGAGAGCTGCTGCCATGAGCACATGCTCAGTGCTCCCAGGGCCACTGTCACCAGCCCTTCTTCATGGCTATATTTTAGATATCAATACGATGAAATATTTAGTGCAAGCTGCTTTTGTTATGTGTTCAATAAATAAAATGTCACAGAATGCAGATGCATTTCCTTTGGGGACATAATTATTTGTGCCCACATGAAAAGTAGGAAGAGGTAAATATTTTGCACAAAGATAAAAAGAAGAATGGACAGGTTTACTTAAGGAGAGCTGGGGTGGATACAGTATGCCCAGGAAATGACTTTCAAATGGGGAGACTCATCTCCCTCTGGAGACCCAAGCCAAGCTTAAGTCTAGAAACAGCTCTGAAACTCCTGTGGCACTTCCAAGCATCCAAAAAACAGGCCTGGGGCCTAGGACAGCTATTAACAGAAATAACTTCCTACATGACTATTATTTTTAATTGAGAGGAGTACAAGGGAATATCATTTCAAGATCACGTAAAGTCAATGGGATCCACAAAAAGTAAGACTTTTTCTGCTTCACTGCTGAGAAGTTTAAAGGAAAAGAAAAGACAATGCATTGGTGACAAAACTTTCTTGGCCTAGGCACAACCCTACAGTGCTTCAGGTCTGCCTCTGCCCCTGCAAGGTCCAATGGACACAGCATGTTCCATCACTCAGGCAATGGGGCTCCCTGCTCAGGTCAAATTCAGGCTGGTTTAAAATAGCTCTCTGCAACACTAGCAGGGCCCAAATACAAGAAGGCTCTCAGAATGAGGATGACCCAGGTAAGGCGGGGCCCGGGGAAAGGCAGCCCAGCAAAGTCAACTCAACCTGATCCCAACCAAAGCAGCCATCCCCAAGCAGAATTACCTAGGACTGATGGAGATGACCTACAGGAATGCCATCTTAAAGACTACGGCAGTTCCAACATGATTTCCTTAGCTCACTCAGTGAGTTTCTGTTCAAAAAAAAACAAAAATCCTGTGGACCCAGTTGGACCATTAAATCGACAGAATTATGAAATCAGATAGCAACTCTCACAGATCATATATATGCTTCTCAAAGACAAGACCATGTCTTTTCAGCATGGTGATGCAGATTCCCAGTGTATCCATTAAGTAAGCCTGAGCCACAGGATGGGCCAACACAAACACAGGGCTGTCAGGAAACTCATAAAAGTCAAGCTCTTGTGTGCGTCTGGCTGAAGAAAATCTATCCCTTACCAGCATGGTAGTATAGTGGCTGATCACTTCTAATATGATTTGATGTATTTGTGACTTTTCATAGCTATTTTAATTGCATGAAAAATTCCTATACTAAGAATATCAGTAGAGTAGAGGAAGGGAACCAGGAAAGGGGAGGAGGGGAAGGCAGGGAGGAGGGTACTGAGAAACAAAATTAACCAAATTATGTTGTTACATTACATGCATGGTGTGAATATGTAACATGAATTCCACAATTACTATAATTAAAATACACCAACGAAAATTTTTTTAAGAGAGGAACAGTAAAAGAGAGACAGAGAAAATCAATTTTTATTAATTTGTTTTCATGTGGCCTTCGTTGCTCTGACACTTCATTGTGTACAAGGTGCTAGGATTTGAACTTGTGTACTCACACATGCTGGGCAAGCACCATAACTGCTGCGCCATAACCACCGTGCCACCACTCCAGCCCCACCAATGAAAATTTTAAAAGGAATAAATGTAGAAAAAGATATCTTTGCTGCCTTCTTAAAAATATGTTGAAGGAAGGCAACTACAAAGTGATCTCAATTTTCTCCACTATAAAATCAAGTCGTTTGTGTTAAATCTGGAACATATCCATATGCAAAATCTGACAATTCTGAGCAGAGCAGCACTGACAATGGTCCCAGGGCTGATGGCCAGAAATGATGGCAGCTTTGTTACCTGATCCAGGGTGACTAACACTTGAGATTGAATATTTAAGCGAAGAGGCTACAGTGCATTTATGTGTCACCATCAATCACTCAGGGAGACAAGGCCGGCATGATTTTTTCAACAGGTGCCATTATCCCCCAAGTAGTACCTTTTGAAGGTTAAGAAACAAGAAAACTGGGCAGGCTACAAAGCAGAGCAATCTAGAATTCATTTGGTCTGACGCGCCCTGCATTTCAACCCCAGACAGTGCCTGCGTTAGTCGCGCTGTAATGATGCCAATCTGCCCGGCTGACAGACTCCCAAGAAAGAAGAGCAGCCTGAGATGAAATGCACAAGGTGGAGGGTGGAGGGACAGAGGGACAAATCAAGATAGAGAGGTTTGGTGGCCCGGATGACAATGAGAAGAAACAGCTGTTTTCCAATTCTAATTAACTGAGGAAACAAGTCAGAAAAGCAAGCCAAGGACAGTACTCACTGAAAAAAGACACCACTGAAAAATTAGACAGCTCTAAAGAATACTTGTTAAAACAGAACTTGATCATTATGACTGATGTGTCCAACTTAAACTGGAAATGCTGTAAGTCAAAAAAAGACAAGCAAAACTATACACGTACGTAAAACCTCCTGAAAGAAACTGAAGCTATTGTTTGTTTTCATTAACATTTTTGAACATTTTTTTGTCCTTTTATTTATTTTTTATTTTTGTAGTGCTGGGAATTGAACCTGGGGCCAGGTGCATTCTAGGCAATCAATCTACGGTGAACTACACCCCCAGCCCTGAAGCTATTATTTTTTTAAATAACCCTACATAATATAAGATTTCATTTCAGATACACTACAGGCTTTGTAGAAGGTTCATCATCCTTGATTTTAGACTATATTTTCATATTTTTAAATATTTAATATACTGGTTCCTTTATGCCACTAATATATGAAAGGCCTATCAATACTTTAATGGTCTCAAAAAATTTGGGAAACCAAAACATACCATCAGATGTTTTTCTTCTTCCACCAAACTGTGAACTAAGTTAACAATAATCATATAGAAGTCCCCTTGCATTTGTGGTTTTACTTTACACAGATTCAATTACCAGCAATCAGCTATGGTCTGAAAATATAAATGGAAAATTCTAGAAATAAACCATTCCTGAGTTTTAAGTTGCATGCCATTCTGGGTAGTGTGATGAAATCTCATGCCATCCTGGTCCACGCCACTTGGGAAGGGAATCTTTCTTTTGTCCAGGGTACACACGTCATATACACTACCTGCCCACAAGTCCCTTATTTTAGTCATTTAGCAATTGTCTCAGATAGCAGATGGATTGTTCCAGTATCACATTGCTTGTGTTCAAGTAACCATTAATTTACTTAAAAATGGCCCCAAAATACAAACTTTTATTGCAGTGTGCTGCACTAATTGCTCTATTTTATTATTATTATCAATCTATTACTGTGCCTACTTTATAAATTAAACTCTATTAGAAGCATGTATGTGTAGGGGAAAAAACATAGTAAATATAGAATTCCTTACAATCTGCTAACAGGCATCTTGGAACACTTCTCCTGTGAAGAAGGAGGGAGGGTCACAGTAATGAAAGTATGATTGGATATCAATCGGCAAAAGACTCTTGGAAAATCAAAGTTTATGCTACAGAAATTCAAAAAGGTGGTGCACTTAGTACTTAAGAAAAATTCTAATTCTCAGCGTTTGAAGGACTTGAAGACCTGTGTCCTATCTACCTATTAAAATGTATTTGTGCTTACATAGTTTGCTTTTTGATAGAACTCTGTAGATCAATACCAAAAACAAATAAGGAAGCACATTAATAAGAACTGAAATCAAAGGTGACCTCTGGGAGTGGGGTGGTGGGGAGGGGGTGCCTCTTCTTTAATCTGCTACGATCTTAGCACTCAGCAGCAACTCAATTACTCCTTGGTTTGCAGAAACTTTCACCTGGCCCTCTTACGGATTTTGAGAGTTTAATTTCAGGAAAAAGCATAATCTATCTGCAGCCACATAATAAAGTGAAAATTTTCGAGTGTATATCTACTTTTAAAAAACATAACAAATAGGAGGTGGAGCCTACTGTTGGGAAGAAGCACACTTCTTAGAAAGTTTAGTTTTAGGTTTCTACCATGAGGAATGAGCACTATCAAGTAAGATAATAAATTTTGATTTCAAACAGAATAGAAAAATCCTTGCTGAGCCCGGTTCTTTCCTATGAAATGCAAACTCATAGAATTTCAACCAAAATTCTGTTCTCTGCCAGAATATAGTAATGCTAATAGGGGTAGAAGGTTTTCTTCCCTAATTAACTGAGAAAATATGTAGCACAGGCCATGATAAAAACACTCAGAGAGGTGGACTCAAGTCAGTGTCAGTGGTGTGCCTCTGCGGGTCCCCAGAGTGGCTGACCTGCAGTAGCCAGTGTAGGGGGCACACCAGGGCAAAGTCACAACAGCAGCAAAGGCAGAAGGCGGGGAGTGGCCATACTGCTCTAGGATAGAGGCGCTGTGGGGTGGCGTTTTCATCGGGACCTCCTCTGAGGATGCCCGGGCCACTGAAGCATTGTAAGAGCAGAGTTCCTTGATTAAGGACTCAATTATAAGCAAGGAGGAAGGAGGGTGAACAAAGAGGGAAGGAGGGCAGCAGGGAGAGAGGGCAGAGGGCGAGCAGAGAGAGCCTCCAGCCCATCAGCCTCCTGTATAGGGGAGAACAAGAACAGGATAATTGCATTCAAATGCAGAGCCTTCCACTGAAATGCCTTTCTTCATGGTGGAAACGGTTATCACAGTAATACTAAGGGCAAACTTGAAAACTCATCATGTTCTCAGCATTCTAACAAATGGGTTTTCACTTGCTCAATTCCCTTGCTGTGTTTTCAATTCAGTTCTCATCTGATCTGCACTGCACATGCCCACTGCCAGGCAGAGGGGAGAGATAAGACAGATCTCTGCAGCCAGTAGAGCTGAGACATGTTCACTTGCTAAGGTGAATCACACAGTTATACACTCCTTTAAAGGATTTTTTCCCTTCGGGGTACTGGGGTTGGAACCCAGAGTTGCACGCATGCTAAACACACTTTACCTCTGAGCTCTAGCTCTAGCTCTAAAAGACATTTTTAAAGACATGAATGCCATTTGCTTCTAGATACAAAAAGCAAAGTGTGAAACAAGTGGTAAAAAATTTCCTTAATACTCCAGGGACTCAGATGTATTTTGGGTTCAAACATAGGGGAAAGAATGCCAACATTTTTAAATAAGTTCATTTAAATTTAAGTATCATAAATTTGGATATTATTAGGTTTCAGTTAACTTCCCCTCAAAGTTTTGGAAGAACCTTATAATGGATGGTAATGCTTTAGTATATTTCACAAGTAACAAGAACAAAAGACATCTAATCAGAGAGACCAAAATACAAGCATGTTATTCAAGATCTACTATATTTATTTTTGGTTGGTTCTAAGATTTCATAAAAATCAAGAAAGTGCTCTTTTATATTTTAAAAATGGGCATTAATAACAATAAAAGAATTTTATGAGTATGTAACTTAACTATTCACTCCAAGAGCCAAGCACAAACAAAACATCTATGAATGAGCATTTTTTTTACCAAAACAGAAAATAATTTAATCAATTATTGTTGAGATTCTGAGCTTTCCCTAACATTCCCTAAAATGTTTTAGATATTAGCCAACATTTAATCACAATATCTGTTCTATTATGAGCATGTGCTCTGATAATGCTATTAATATTATTTTACCACCATCACAGAGGGCTCCCACTTCTGGAGTGTGCACTGTGTGCCCCGTACAATGTATTTTGCACACACCAACTCATTCAGTGCTCACAGCAGTGCTATAATTAGGTTTTAGGAACAAAACCTATGAATATGAACAGGTTGAATATCCCTTATCAAAAATGCTTCAACTCAGAAATATTTTGCATTTGGGGTTTCTGTTTTGTATTTCTGGAATATGTGCATTACATTTAGACTTGAGTCTAAACATGAAATTCATTTATATTTCATATGCACCTTACATGCACAGCCTGAAGGCATTTTGTGCAATATTTTTAGTGTGCCTGCATTTGACTGTGAGGTCAGGTGTGGAATTTTTTTTCACTTGGTAGCATCATGTCAGTACTCAAAAATCTTCAGATTTTAGAGCATTTCAGATTTTTGGATTAGAGATACTCAACCCGTATTAAACATTTCCCATGTGCCAGTCCATGCAGCAAGTCCTCACAAGAATCCTGCGACAGGGACACTGTTATTATCCTGATTGACAGATGAAGGACTTGGACACAGAAAGTCAACAATCTTTCCACGACCACACATGTTGTACGTGGAGGAACCCAGGTGCTGACCTAGGTCCTCCTCAATACCAGAGCCCACTCTCTCACTCACTATGGTAAGAACCACTCCTCAGTCCTGTCCATGAGAAAAGCTATGACTGCAGATGACCAGGGGACCAAGGTTCATCTGGGCAGAACCAGACTTCAACCCACAAGACCACTGATAAATCAGGCTGGGACACCCTCCTCCAGGTTTCCCTGAAGAAACTCACCATAGGAAAACAGGCCCTGCCTCAAAACTGGCCCAGCCCAATGGTCCCTGGAGAAATGAACCAAAGGACAGTGCTTCTGACTGGCCAGAATGTGACGCAGCCCAGAAAGAAGAGCTCCCACGCCACTCACCAGTCATCTGCCACTTGGTTACTAAGGCCAACTCTGTGCCTGGGCCACAGGAGGCCCTTGGTTACTGAGCTTGTGGGGGCAGAAGATGACTCAGGAGGGGACAATGCAGGGACCCAGACAACATGTGGGCCAATGGACTTCTGGAATCACGACAACATTGTTTTTGGACAGGGAGGGGAGGGGAAATCGCCTGCTGAGGGGGTCAATTCTAATTCCAGGATGGAGTAAAAGCTAGGTTAACAGGCAGCTGCTGCAGAAGGAAAACTGCAACAAATAATGATAAAATAGAAGAGCTATAGCAATATTGTATAATAAAAGTTACACACGTATGGTTGGTCTCTCAGTATCTTATTATACGATATCCTCATGTTTTTTAAGAGACAGAGAGGGAAAGTGAGAGAGAAGGAATGACAGAATCAATTTTATTTAGTTTTTCATCTGGTTTTCATTGCTCCGACATTTAGTTGTGTAAGTGGTGCTGGGATTTGAACCTGGGTCCTCACTCATGCCAGGAAAGCACAGTACCACTGAGCTGCTGCTCCAACCCCCAATATTCTCCCTTCTTATGACGATGTGAGATGATACAACGAAGTAAGGTGAATGAGCGGGCACTGTGACGTAGGGTCAGCCCACTGCAGGCCACTTCTCCGTTAACTGCTGGGATGCCATTCTGAACGGGGTGTGAAACCTTGCACTGACCTTTCCATCTCACCCCAGAAGTGAATCATCCCTTTGTCCATCATGGATGGACTGCTAGTCTCAGTTACAGTAACACAGTTCATCTATTCAAGTAACCTTCAGAATAGCACATGATTTAAAATTTATGAATTGATCACTTCTGGAATTTTTCATTTACTATTTTTTGAACACAGATGACCACAGGTAACGGAAACTGTGGAAAGTAAAACAGCATATCAGGAGCAGCTGTAAAAAACACCATCAAACTAAACCAAGCCACAGGACCCAAACTCATAAAATTGCCATTTAAATTGGTCAGGGCCAATAACGAGAATGAGGCACCATATTAACAAAAAATACCATCTTTACTCCAGATATTTTTGCTCATAGGCACTTATTACAAACTAAAAACATTTATTAACACTAGGATATGCAAGGAGGGAAGAATAACTCAGGTATGTGCACTAATCTAATCAACACTTTCTTTGGGAAGTGGCTTTGAAGTAGACAGCTGCATTCTGTGTTCTATACATGTAACATCAAAAAAATTTTTTGAAATATATGTACTATGTTAGTGATTGGAAAAAATACCCCACGTTTCACCACCAGCGGGACCAGTCCTGCATTTACCAACTGGGGAATAGTACACTGTTGCTGCTTCACTTATCCTATGAGGAATTCTGATTCTAAGATTCCCAAATGTGCAAGTGAAATATAAACAGAAAGAGGGTTGAGAACTGTCAGAAAAAGTCACTTTGAGCAAATACCCAGGCAAGCTCAACCGGGAGAAGAGCACGCATCTGAGGGCTAAGAGGGACAGTGGGGCCAGGGACAGGTGCTAGGACCAGCCTCTCAACCGGACCAATGGCAGCAGCACTAGGTCTCCGCAGCAGGCACAGGATGGGGATGACTATGCTCACAGAGGCGATTTCTGCCAATCTCTCCCACACCTGCCAGGGTGCAAGAGGTCGAGTGGGCAGCACAGGTTCCACAAATGTGGGCTGAATGAATACACAGGAAAAAGGAAGCTAAGGGGAGGGAAAGTGAGAGATGGGAAAAAGGGAAGGAAACATAAAAAAAATGCAAAAGGCAGGAAAAAATGGGGAAGGGATACAGAAAATCTCTTTGACGTATAGAGGGTTAAATTTACTTATGATCATATATGCATATGAACTTGTTTAAACTGAATTACCTTTTAAATTGCTTTCAGGTCTTACAGAGTCTTGGTAGCTTTCAATTCAAGACTCGGAAAAAACAGGAATGGTGCTCTGGATGTCCAATTTGAGGATTTCTAAGAGGAAACAGAAATGGATTAAAAATTATGCTAGAGAAAAAAGTGATTTAAAGGTAGCACCAAAAGGCAACTGATCTTTATGGAATAACACAGTAGATTTCCTAAAACAACTAGGGAAAAGTTGGGTCCAAAGCACTTTTCCAACTTAGTTGCTCTAGTAAACTTTCAATTGGTTCCAGAAGAAAACAAAATCCAACTATGGGATAAGCTTTGTGTGTGTATTCAACGGAAAACAGCCCAGAGGAGAGCTGGTGAACTGCTTGCTGTTAGCCCAAAGACCACAGCTCTGCATCATCCAAGCTCAACACGCCCCAATCAGATTTGTCAACCCTCCTAGCTCACAGCAGCATCAGGCAAGAAAGGAAGCCTCGCAACAAACCAGTGCAAAACTGGGGAAAGGAACAGATTTGTACTTTAGGAACTTGGTTCATGTCGCCAAAATATGACAAGTACCATAGCTTGTCCTGCCCTGCACACACAGTCCTGACCTCAGCTCATAAACAGGAACACATCCCTGCGTGTCCTTGGGATCTTAGATCCCAAGAGACTTAGAGACTACACCACCCCAAAGTTTGCGTAAACAACTCATTTTCAGGAAGGGGGGAAAAATTAACATTGAGCAGGCAAGTGGCTGGCCCGGGAACAACATAGCCCCATTTCACAAAGGGAATAAGAAGCCCAGGAACCTTGAGGAAAGTTGCTTCTCCAGGTCTGTCGAATGTGTAATTGCTGTTGCTGTATTTGGAGACACTTGGCTGAATTATGGGAGTGATGGTTATCTGAGTATCTGGCAACTCAGAGGAAAGGACCCTGGTGGAGATTTCCACTGCCCTCTCTCGCATCTGCAAGTGACTGGGTCTTTGTTTACTTGAAAGCAGGAGCTAGCAGACAGGGAAGGAAAATGTTCTGGCTACAAGAGATATCTTCTTTACTGAGAGTCACTGTATATTTTGCATGGTTGGAGGAGTAACCAGTAGTGGAATATTTTAAGGACATGCTTGGGACTGTAACAGATGACATCTAAGAACCACTTCATTAGGATCTGTGCCAGATTCCCAGTCATCACGAGCTCCATTCTGGAGCCATGTGTAATGAATGACATACCTAACACGTACAAATAAGACTACAAACATTAACCATGATTTTGGGGAGCTTCAAAAACACAGAAAGCCTCAAAATTTCTTCTTAAATAACAACTAAGACCAATACTTCCCATTCTTCACTTACAAAATTTTCAAAACAACTTACTTCCAACTCCAATACCCAACAATGTTCCACAAGAACACAGTGCAATATCTAGTATTAGATTAAAATAGAAATAGAGACTCCAATTTCCATGGCTCTTTTTGGTTGCTTCTGGGCATACAATTTAAGACTTTATTTGCCTGTTGAAATATAGTGGATGGGATTTCTGGAATTCAAACCAAAAAAAAAAATACAATTTTAATGTTACTTTAGAGAGATTTTAATGTACACACATGTTTCAGCCCATTTAAATTTACTGTGCCCCATCCTAATAAAGTAAATGGTTTTGTACTCTAATATTTTGCAACCAGTATTTTGTTTTGGCCAAAAATTGGATCAAAAATTCGTTTTCATCTTTCTCATTATTTTTTTCTTTTCCTTCTCACATTTTTGAAGAGGGAAAATTATGAAGAGTGTAACCCTGACTATAATGACTCAGAGATAGAAAAGGCATGCAATTATGATTGTAATAGGAAATAGGACCACAAAGGAAGAAATTCAAGGTTGAATTTATCTTGAAAGTTTCCACACGAAACCAAAACCATCCCTAATAAAAATAGTTCAAAGTGTATATGCTTAAAACTCAGGGACTTTACGGTCATCTTTTCCAGGCAATTAATTTCACAGATGAGGAAATTAAGTTCAAAGTGGCTGACTATTCCAAAGCCACACAGCTAAGCCCATCTTAGATCTCAGATTTGTTAGATGCCAATCTAGAACTCTATTAGATCACAGCTGATCTTTAATTTCCATAAAGAACCTCTTAAGCACTTAAAATTTCATTTATTTCAGTGTGGAACAAAAAATACTATTCTACACAGCATAAACACCATTTGATTAGTACACTCAACTTTGTTCTGATATGTACCACTGTTCAAACTTATCGAGAGCACACTGTGCCTTTCACTCCACTGATAAAGCTAGACTAAGTAACTAAGACCCATGGGTAATCTGAAATAAAATTTGGGATACTCCTAGGCTGTTTAACCTAGATATAGCTACTCTAAAACTACAATTTCCCCCTCTTATTTATAGGCAAATTATTATGACATATGGCTACATTTTCAAGTAGATTTTATAAATAGCTATCAAGCAAAACACAGGTATTCTATAGCCAAAGCAGTTTTTAAACTAAGAATTTCAAAATGACTTAGTATTAGATCCATCATATCAGATAGAACCTGTGTTCTCTAAAACTCTGGATCTTACTCAAGAGTACTTGATTCTCTCAACAAGGACATCATCTACTACTCGCCCATCATTGACACTGCACAATTCTAGGTGTATGGGATCCAAACAGCAAGAGAGGGCACACTGTCTACTGCAGATGGATGGATGAGGAGATCCCGGGACCCTTCCCAGTGGCGCTGCAGTCCGGGTTTGCGTGGGATGAGTGGGACTATAGTTAAAATCCACGGGTGGTTTTCCCAGAGACTAGGAGTTGACAGATTGAGATGAAGGAAGGAATAGAAGAAAGCAAGGTCAGACAAGCTAAAATGGGCCAGGAGCAAAAAGAGCTCAGGAAACAAAATATCCACCAAAGACCATCTCTTTCTAGAAACTACAAAAGCAATTAAATTCAGTCAGTCCTCTATTTGAAGATTCCACCTCTATGGATACAACCAACTGCAGATCGAAGATAGTCAAGAAAATAAATTTGCATCTGTACTAAGCATGTACATACTCATTTTCTTATCAGTATATCTTAACCACACAGTATGACACCTATTTATGTAGCATTTACAGTGTACTGGTATTAAAAGTCATCCAGAAATGATTTAAAGTACATGGAAGGATGCGCACAGGTTCTGTCCAAATACTGTGCCATTTTATGTAAGTGGATTGAGCATCCTCAGAGTTTTGTATCCAAGGGGAATCCTAGATCCAATACCTTGTAGACATCAAAGAACAATGGCAGTTGCCTTACACTGCTTCATGCAAAACTCAGAGTCAACCATTTAAGGGGAGGGGAGACACGATTTCAACACGTTTTCAACAAAGAAAATAAACAAATATGTAAGCACAGAAAGAGACTTTCAATGTAATTAGTCAGAGAAAAGTAAAACGAATCTTTAATGAGATACCATTACAACCAGAATGGGTGAATTTAAAATCTAAAAATTCCAAGTGTTTACAAGGGGCTTTCAGACAATGATAATGGAAAATTCAAAATGCTGTGGCACTTTGAAAAACCATTCAGCAGTTTCTATCAACTAAAGCACATGCTTACCATATGATATGCCAGTTCTACTCCTAGGCATAAAACTAAGAGAAATGTAAACAGTTTCCACACCGATTTCTACAAGACTGATAACAGCAGTTTTGTTTTTTTTTTAAGAGAGAGAGGGACAGTGAGAGAGAGAGAGAAGGAGAGAGAATCAATTCTATTTCATTTTTCATGTGGCTTCCATTGCTCCAACATTTTGTTGTGTACAGGATGGTAGGATTCAAACCCGCATCCTCGCACTTGCCAGGCAAGTGGCATAACCACTGAGCCACTGCTCCAGCCCTTAGCAGCCCTGGTCTTAAGAATCCTAAATGTGAAAGAACTCAAATGTGCATCTTCTGGTGAATGGATAAACAAATTACAGTGTTTCACAAATGGGAACTACTACTCATCAATAAAAAAGGAAGGATTATTGATATATAATAACCATATGAATGAATCTCAGAGCACTGCATTATCGGAAAGAAGGCAGATATAAAAGACGAAATATTTGATAATCTCAATTATATGAAGTTATAGGGAAAGCAAAATGATGGCAACTGAAGCAGATCAACGACTGTCAGGCTCCCAGTGCAGAAGGGACTGACTGAAAGAGGCAGAAGAGGACATGCTCAGGTTGTGGTAAAGGGAACACAACTGCACATACTTGTGAAAATTTACTACATTGTACACTGAAAGTCAGTACATTTAATTTCATCTACAGAAGTTTAAAAAAATAACCTCAGTGCCACCATCTCTTAACATGAAAATTCATTAACCTCATCAGTAAGATGTAAAAGTCCTTTGGCGTATGTACTCAATATCCCCAAATGCATAAAAAGGATTATGACCACCATGAAAGAAAAAACAACAGTCGATAATACTGCTTAAGGGGAAACTCAACCATTCCACCTCCAGTGGGTTACAGCCTTACACAAGATTTCCAAAAAGTGGCCTAAGAATGCTTAGCTTAGGATCAGCCTCTTCAATGTAAGAGGATAAACTTTCTAAAACTTGAAGACTGCCAAGAAACGGGTAGAAAAAAAACAGATGTGGAAACTTGAAGAAATACAAGACAGATTAGAATCAAGTAAAAAACTAGTTTAAAAATACACTAAGTGGGGCTGGTGTGGTGCACATGCCTGTAATCCCAGCAGCTCAGGAGGCTGAGGCAGGAAGATCACAAGGTCAAAGCCAGCCCTAGCCACTTCGTGAGTCCCAAGGCAATTTAGTGAGATCCTGTCTCAAAAGAAACAATAAAAAGGGCTGGGGTTGTAGCTCAGTGGTTCAGCGCCCCTGGTTTCAGTCCTTGGTAAAAAAATAAAAACAAAACAAAACAAAAAACAACAAAAAAAACCACTCACTTAAGCGGGAAACACCTCTTAGCATCTACAACGCTTTGTCCTTGAGTTCACAGGATATACTTACCTATAATGTAAATAAAGATTAAATACAACTTTATCAAAGTTACAGGCGATTGAAGGTTGAAAATGGTTAAAATGTTACACAATAACTTCCTGTATGAACAGCTAAGTTGGAACAATGATTTTATATCAAATGTCAGTTGAAAAAAATAACCAAACTGCATTCATTTAAAAATTTCTTGCAGGGCTACAACATGTTGGCCATTATCCTAGTTTTAAGGACAAGATTTGGTAAGAAGTCTTTATCCAAACAAAGTCATCACTTAAGAAATGGTAGAAATTATAAATTATGGCATAAATTACTGTATGTGAAAAAGACCTAAAACTTTTGAGTTAACATTCAACTGTTAACTATGACAAAAATACTAGTAAAATTGTAGGCTGAGCTGGGCACAGTGGCACACGCCTGTAATCCCAGCAGTTTGGGAGGCTCAGAAAGGAGGATCTCAAGTTCGAACTCAGCCTCAACAACTTAGGCTCTAAGAAACTTAACAAGACCCTGTGTCAAAATAAAAATAAATTTTATTTTTACAAATAAAAATATGTGGCTCCATGGTTATGCGCCCCTGGGTTCCATCCTGATACAAAAAAAAAAAAAACTGTAGGCTGAACTATAAGAACTTATGTGGTTTGGTACAAAACCACATAAGTACTACACTGATCTGAATCCATTTAGGGAGTAACCATGGCATTCAAGTTTGATCTGGATGAACTCACAGGTCCATCTGACACCAACAAAATGTGCCTGAATCTTGTAAAGTCCTGACAGCCCTCTACTACTAAATCCTGAAGATGATGCCTCAGTCTGAAACAAACCTGTACCTACTACACATTCCCAGCTTGTAAGAATGCCAAGGACTACCAGATCTTGACACACTGAGGCATGTGCAGGTACAAGGGGACCTGTATCAACTACGAAAGGGCCTTGGAGTGGAAAAAGCGACATTCTGAGCAGTAGAAATGACAGAGAAGCAATATGGCCTTCGAGCAACTGGACAAACCCCATTTGCATGGACTGCGTCATAAAGCAGACAGACCTGGCAGCAGCTGCAAACTGAGTCAATACATGGATCCTAATGTTTAACCTTTGATGTGCTTCCTGGGTCATTACCATTGCCACAGCCCATCTCCCAACATCCAGACTTTCCACCTCCACATGGCAGCCCTCCTTCCTCCCCTTACATTTTTTCAGGGCTCCCCATCACCTCCAGGATTAAAGCAAAAATACCTCCTGGATGGCAGCCCAGGCCTCCTATGGATTTAGCCTCACAGGCCATGTCCCTCCTATGCGGTCTCCCAGCTATTCAGAGCCACTGCAGGGCCAGCTCATGGGGATGTGGCTTTCCTGGCCTTCACACTACACACATGCCATCTGCAGTCTGAAGCACCCCTTGTGCAGATTGGTGCATGTCTGGAGAAGACTTCAGCCCATTCATCTTCCACTCAATCGATCCCATCTTTAAGAAGCATTCCAAGCTTTTTCCCTTTCCTCCTTTTCTTGCCCTGGTGCCTTACTTATCTTCATGAAAACATTCTTTCAGATTCAAAGATTAGTTAAATCTGTATCTCCCTACTAACCTATAAGCCCCTGCCGAGTTATCTTAATCCCTGGAATTTAGTCCTGGATGTGACACTTCACAGAAATTTGTGAATGAGTCAGGGATTCCAAGACAGTACACTTAGTCACATTTTATGTCCCAAATGGTCTTAACCCATCAGTGGTGTACCGATTTGGGTTGTGCAACAGGTCTAGAGGAGGCCCAGGCAAATAGTGTTATCTTGAGGCTTCAGACAACACAAGGCGAGCAGCTTTCTAAAGGATCCAGGAAGCCTGTGGTTAGGATATGGTACAGGAGCCAAAATGATTGTCCCACAGGACTTTTGTGCATTCTGAAGTCAGCTGGGTTTGAATCCTGCCTCCGTGGCACTAGGTGACCTTGAGTAACTAGAGTAGCCTCTCAAGGCCCAGTCTCCTGGTCTGTGACATGAAAAAAATCACAGTCCTCATCTCCAAGGGTCAGTGTGAGGACTAAATGACATTGTGTGAGAAGGACTTGGAAGGGGCTGGAGTGGTGGCTCAGCAGTTACGGTGCTTGCCTGGCATGCATGAGGACATAGGTTCAAACCCCAGCATCACGTACACAACAAAGTGTCAGAGCAACAAAGGCCACATGAAAAGCTAAATAAAATCAATTCTCTCTCTCTCTCTCTTTTTTTTTAAAGAACTTGGTAAAGCAATGAGCCTACGACACTGAATCACTGAGGGCCAGCTGACTCTTCCCAGTGATACAGAGATTGAACCCTGGTCATTATTACCATGACAAGTCTTGGACAACTCAAATAGGCAACTGGCTTTTTCATCAACAAATGGAAAACAATCCTACTTTGGAGAAAAGTGTTTTGACAAAATAATTTGTGTAAAAAATGCCAGGCACAAAGCAGTCACTGAACCAAGGCTTTTGCTGTGTCGTCCCCCCCCCCCCTTTTGTTTATGGATCACTGATTTCTGAACTCTCTGGAAAATTTCCTTTTCTTTCCAAAAAAGGGAAGATTGTACAATGAAAGGCATCTCCTTGAGGCTCACACTTAGAAGACCATAATCACCTTATTGGCATTCAGCGAGACAAAGCCCTGAGCTTTGCTAAGTCCTTCCAACACATCATCATTTATTTTTATTTTTTTTATAACCGCTGAGCCACCGCTCCAGCCTCACCTTTATTCTTATTATTTTTTTATTAGAAGTATATAGAGATACAGTTGGGGGGGAAACATTATCAAAACATTAGCAATCAATGGATATAAACTTTGTTATCCAGGGGTAATGCCAAAACATGGATGACCACCTTGGGTTTTACCTGTTGCAATTTCCCCAGAAGAACTCATGCATTAAATGGGTAGCTCGTAGAGGAATGACATCAGCTTCTGGGATGGTTCCCCCATCTTCCCAATCTATAGACTCCTATGAGTTCTTCATATACCCCTCCCCCTCCCAACACCTCCAAGTATCCTAGAGAGCCATCCCCCTATTACTCTGAAAGTCATTCAATTTGAAGTTTAGTTAGATTAGCCATCAGCCCTACTACTTCCCCATATATGTTAGCATCAACAGATGAGAGAAACCATTCGGCCCTTGAGTCTCTGAGCTTGGGAGACTTCACTAAGCATAATTCTATCCATCTCCATCCATTTGATTTCAAAAGCCATAATATCATCCTCTCTAATGGCCGAGTAGTATTCCATAGTATATATGTACCAAAGCTTTTGTATCCACTCGTCAATTGAGGGGCATCTGTGTTGGTTCCATAATCTAGCTATAGTAAATTGAGCTGCTATAAACATTGATGAAGCCACATCGCTATAATACGCTGATTCTAAGTCTTTTGGGAAAATTACCAGGAGTGGGATAGCTGGGTGGTAAGGTGGTTCCATCCTTAATTTTTTGAGGATTCTCCATACAGCTTTCCATAGTGGCTGAACCAGTTTGCAGTCCCACCAGCAGTGTAACAGTGTTCCTCTTTTCCCACAGCCCCTCCAGCATGTGTCCTTGTTTGTATTCTTCATTTTCGCCACTCTAACAGGAGTGAGGTGGTATCTCATGGAAGTTTTGATTTGCATTTCCCTTATAACTAATGAAGACATCATCATTTAGTCTGTAACATCTTTCACCTGCTTTCTGCAAGACAGCTTTTATTTTTTTTTAAGAGAGGGACAGTGAGAGTGAAAGAAAGAGAGAATCAATTTTTACTTAGTTTTTCATGTGGTTTTCGTTGCTCAGACACTGTGTTGTGTACGTGGTGTTGGGGTTTGAACTCAGATACTCGAGCATGCCGGGCAAATACCATAAGCAGCAAGCCAATGCTCCAGCCCTGCAAAGACATCTTTAAAAGAAGCCTTTGAAGCCCTCCGATTATTAAGTTATTTGAACTGAGCTGAAATAGACCCCTGTATTTCTCAGGGTTGCACAATAAATTAAAAATACACTAAAAAGTTTCATTAAATCCACTCGAATGCAACCCATCACTTTTGCTGATTGATTCTCGATAAACAACACTTAGCAAAACCACATATGGTCAAAGAAATGCTACATCCAAGATAGAAATTTCTAATATCAGCATGATGGGAAAATCTGTAAAATGCTTATTATTACAATGCCAGCGACACAACTTTTTTTTTAGGATAAATATACATGGCTGCAAATTAAGAATAAACACACCGGTTTGCAGAGTATATATTTTTAAAAAGTGTAATATATCTCAACCATTTTAACACTCCTAAAAATGGTTCTCATAACACACAGCTTATTATACAGATATGTGATTTTAAAGCTAGCACATATTAGCTGGATATGATTCAATTATTAATTTTGTCATTCCTTAGGGTTTCAAAGATTGAGAGTCAACGAGAAATAGTAACTCATTTACAAAAGCTTAATAAACTCATAAAGCAAACCTAGAGTTTACATAAAGTGTTCAGCCAAACTGTCAGGAGTACCTGGCACTTAGATCCTGATATATGAAAGGAAAGCAAAAGTGACTCTGAAACAGTCATGGGATGACCATGCCATGTGGGAAGAGAGGAGGAGCCACTTTCCTTAAGAAATGTTTAAATTTGTATAGCTCCGGTGATTTCCTATATCTAAAATACATTAAAAGGTGTTTTCTTTAAGGTCAGCATTGTTCTTTGAAGTCACTGTACTTTATCCAGCAGAAATCATTGCAGAAAACATGTTTTGTGGTGACTAAAATATTTTGCATGAAGCAATCCCTTTCAACTTACAGGACATGTTCCTTTTTAAAAGACACAGAAATAAGGAACTCACAATTACCAAAGACAGAAGCCAATGGTCTTCTCAAGACTGATCTTTAAATTATTATTTTTTAAATGACTAGCTATTAAATCACTGTGTTGCTTGAAAAACAAACCAAAAAAAATTATGTAACGTTTAAGAAACCCTAGAATGTCATGCCAAGAAACCGTGTCAACCAATTTCTGTTTTCTATGATTATAAACCGGTAACTTTTTATCTGGCCAAATACCACGTAAGAGAGAATTCTGATGAAAATCAAGAGTCCCTTTTCTTTTTTTTCTTACAAAATTAGGTGTGGGGGTGTAGTTCAGTGGCCCTGAGTTGGGCCCCTGGCACTGCATAAAAATAAACAAATATATAAGTTAAAAAAATAATCTCCACATAATTTCAATGTCTGGGCCAGGGATTGGTATCCTCCATTATCCCCCAAGCTCTCTGAAAGACACACAGGTTTCTGTGCTCTTCATGAGAAGGGCACATCTTTCCCACATGGATCTTCTGCTCCTTGAGAGACTAATCACTAATGGCACCTGACCCTGGCTCTTCTGTGTGCTGGGAAGATAACTGGAGTCCCCTCAGTGTATTGCAATGATTGCAGGACAGAGAACCTCTATTCTTGGCTTTCCCTAAGAAAAGCCATGTATCACGTTAATAAGCAAGTGCAGAATAATGCCAGCATAAATACCAGATCTGCAGGGCAATCAACTGGGCACTCCTCTTATTAAAGACTTAAACATAGGTTTTATTGAAACACTATCACTTATATCATTATATTTTTAAATGTGATAAATATACATAACAAAAAATGGCCACTTTAGTTATTAAGTGTACTGTTAGTAGCATTAAGTACATTCAGTGTTGTTCATCACCATCCATCTCCAAAATTCTTTTTATCTTGAAAAACTAAAACTCTGTACCCACTGAGCAAATATCCCCTCTTGCTCCCCAAGCCGGGCTACTATACTACTTCCAGTCACCACTGACCACTCTGTACTTGGTGTAAGTGGAATTATGCAGTGCTCGTTATTTTGTGGCTGGCTTGCATCACTAGGCATAAAGTCCCCACACTGTAGAGTCTGTCTATGGGACACTTCATATTTTCATACCGGGGGCACTGAACCTTCAGGCTAGAGGACAGAAGCACAGAGCCAGAAGCTTAGCACCAGTACAGACGCTGTGAATGCTCAGGCTAAACAGAAACCATCGCCTTTATAAAAACAAGAGCCTGATGGCACTGGTGGAGCCAGAGAGACAGCACCCACAGCACTTCAGAATGCTGCTCACCGGTGCACCCCACGGCCCCTAAAGCTGGGACCAGCAAGAGGAGTACATGAGCTGGGCCACAAGGCGTGCCTGTAAAATAAGTGAGGGCTGAACTTTCATTTTTAATATCTGTTGCATATAACTGGTCTTTAAGGGCTTCAAGGAAATCAATAATGATATAAACAACTGGCCAAAGAGCGACTGAGTAAATCCCAAACTAACGTCTCCATCAAACTAAAGGCAATTTTGCTACCTTAATGTTAACAGAGGTTGAAAATCCCTTATCTGAAATGACTAAGACCAGAAGTGTCTCTGATCTTTGGTTTTCTCAGATTCGAGAATATTTTATAGATAATGTAGAATATTTTGTAGATAATGAGATCTCCTGGGGATGGGATCCAAGTCTTAACACAACGTTCATTACGTTTTATTTTATTTTATTTCTACATATAGCCTGAAGATAATTTTAAAAGATTTGAATAATTCTTGTGCCTGAAACAAAGTTTGTATATACTGAAGTATAAGACTTTTGACCCCATTTTGGCACTCAAAAAGTTGTGGATTTTGAAGGATTTAGAATTTTCGGATGAGAGATGTTCAGCCTATATTAAATTGCATGATAAAAAAATACAACTCACTATAAAATCTAGCATTTATCATATGATCCTTTATAGCATGCTTTGGCTGTTTTGTGTAAGCCTTATTTCCCCAACTATATTATATGTTTCACCAACACGTTCTTTGAATTCTTTCATGTTTATCATGCTCCACTCTCAAACCAATGCTCACAGTAGACACTGGATAAAATACAGCTGATTGATCAATAAGTGGTTGAACAAGGTAGCATTTAGTGAGCCAAGGCATGCAATCCATAGTTAACTCCAAACTGGAATCTTGGTTCTACAGAGGATTATTCTAAATATGAAATAATTTATTTAAAACCAGTCACATGGTACATGAAATTGAGTAAATAATCAATCACATCCCAACCATGAGTAGTAATAATGCTAATCAATGAATAATAACATTAGCATTACTACTAGTAGTGATTAGAATGTAATTGATTTGTATGTATTTTGTTTCATAGTTTCTGATATGTCACATGTGGTTGGAAGATTTCATAACTAAAACCAGTGTTTCAGGACAAGTCCAAAAAGCAATGTTTGGTTCTACTTTTTACTCCCTTTTAGACATCCAATTCAGTTGGCAAGGATCATTCACCAGCGGTGGCTCATTAAATGAGCACCGATATCACAAATTTCAGACCTGGATAAAAGGAAGATTAGAAGAACATTACACATTCAGTTGAGCACTGATCATTGGCCAATTCTTCCCATTAGTGAAACCCAACAAGAATTTGGAAGGCAAGAGAATTCACTGCCACTCCACATTTTTGGGGGCACTTGCTTTAAAAATACATAAGTGACTGCCATGTTCAATAAGAAAGGAGATAAAAGGTCTCAGATCCCCTGGTTGCAAGTAATTTCACCCAAACAAAAGTGTACTTTTCTAGGATGTAGCAAGGAATAATAAAAGCAAAGAAGTCTTGATGATTATAATGTCAACAAGAAGTAAGTTCTTCCTCAATGAGCTGAAAACCACATCAGTTTCCTTATCTGAAGACTAACTGTGCCTAATTTGGACCCAGAGGAGCAAGGCCAGAGGAAGCAACAGACAGAGGCACCCCACAAACCTTAGAGGATGGTTATGAACAGGCTGGCCAGTCCAGAATCTTAAAGAACAAACGCCAAAGCAAATTACATTTTCTAATAAGTTTTCTGATCTGACTACCTCCTCTAACAGTGACTAGGTTAAGTAGACAAGGGAAATCATGTGGCCCATATATTCTTTTTTTTTAATTCAGAAATTTGTTGAACAATCAAACAAGCTTCTAATGATATAATATAATATATATTTATATATAAATTCTGAAAATTAGATTTACCCCCAAGAGCCCCCTCCAATTACCCACCCTTATCCCTCCCCCCACCCTTCCCAAAACATCTCTACAAATGTCTTAGGTTGTATGACATTACACCTTATCCGGATTTAAAACATGATAACAGACCTCCTTTCTCCATGGCCAGGGTCTAGCCCCACCCTCCACAGATGAGTGAAGACATTCGACCCTTGGTTCTCTGGGTTATGCTGATTTCACTCAGCATAATTTCTTCCATAGCCATCCATTTACCTTCAAAGGCTGCAATATTATTATTTCTAATTGCTGAGTGAAACTCCATGGTATACATGTACCACCGTTTTTGGATCCATTCATCCAGTGAGGGACATCTGGGTTGTTTCCATAATTTACTATTGTAAGTTGAGCTGCTATGAACATAGATATTGCTGTATTGCTGTAATGTGCTGATTCTAAATCCCCTGGAAAAATACCCAGGAGAGGAATAGCAGGATCATATGGTGGGCTCATATATTCTTATCATGCCTCAATCAAAAGATTTAAAATTATAGTTCAACCCTCTACCAGCTGAAATACTGAGAAATATTTTTTCAAAGACTGATTAGGTGAAGTCAATATATTAAAAGTGCAACTTGACCCTTAGCATAGTTCTGAGAAACAGAATGCACAGCTCCTTACCCTAATCTCCACTAAGAGTTTGTCTTCTTGAGAAATGAAACAAAGAAACTGTTATTGTAGAGAATATAGGTAGTCTCCACTATTTATATCCATAACACCAGGAACACAGTAAAAATAATTACAAAACATATAAAGAAACAGGAAAATAGGATCCATAATTAAGAGTGAACACAGTCAATAAACATAGAATTGCAGATGACTCAGTTAATGAGATTAGTAGTTAAGGACTTTAAAACAACCATAACAAATATGTTAGAGAATTTACTGGAAAATATGGGTTTTTGGGGAGAAGAAATGGAATATTCCAGGACATAAATTGAAACTAAAATAGAACTCAATAAAATCTAAGACTAAAAACGATATTTGAAATTTAAAAAGTTCCTTTGATGGGCTTGCTACATGGATACTGCTGGGGGAAGTTAGTAAACTGAAGTTTTGCAAATTAAAGAGAGGAAAAGAATGAATTATCAGTGATTTGCAACATAACATCAAACCATAACATATTTTAATACATGCAGGGAAGAAAAGAGAATTATAACATCGAAACTATTTGAATTTAAAAACATTTAAAGAAATATGGATGAAATGTATCAGATTGGAAAAAATCCACCCACCAACTAAGAAGCTCAAAAATTTCCCAGTAGATAAATACAAAGAAAAACTCACCTACCACAGCCTGCTAAACATGAAACACAAAATTTATTTTTAATTAAATGAAATTAAATGAAAAAAGACATTATGTACAAGGGAACAAAGATAATAATGACAGTCAACTTCTCATTAGGAATAGGGAAGCCAAAAACAGAACAACATATTAAAAGTACCAAGAGCAGGGAACAGTTATGTTTGGGGGGCGGGGCTGTCAAACTAAATATTCTACCTGACAAAATTATCCTTCAAAAATGAAGGCAAATTAAAGAAGTTTTCACCTAAATGAAAGCTTGCCAAGCACCTCACCAACAGACCTACAAATGATAGAAGTTCTTCAGACTGAAGTAAAATGACGCCAAACACAAAAATTCAGATCTACAAGAAGGAATGCTGAGCACAGAAAGAGTAAATACCAATATACATACTTAAAAAAAAAAAAAACTCTTGTAATTTTTGTAAAAGATAATTGCTTATAAAGCAAACAATTAATTTAAGATTTGTAACACATGCAAAAGATGTGATGGCATAAAGGAGGAGGGTAAATGGAAATAGACAGTTGCAACATTCAAACATTAAATGTGAGGTAAAACAATATTAAATCAATATAAATGGTGATTCTATGCCTGTGTAGAATACCCATATATCTAATTTTAACCCCTACATCAATAAGTTAATACTTAATTAGTACTAAATGAGGCAGGAGTAAGGAACACATCAGTCATATAAGAAGATAACAGACATAAAAATCAACCACATCAATGTGCGATAATATCTATGTAAATTACACTAAATGTAAATGAACTAAACTTCTCAATTAAAACAGATTTTGTCAAGACTGGGTAAAATAGCAACATGTAAATAAATGCTTATATACTATTATAAGTGACACACTTTTAGTATAAAGATGAGTTAAGTCAAAATAAGAGAATGGAAGTGTGTGTGTGTGTATACACACGAGCACAAATGCACTAACCTTAAGAAATTAATGTGACTATACTAATATCATATTAGGTAGACTTCAAGTCAAGCAGTAGTCCACAGATAAAGAGGGAACATTACATAAAGACATAAAAGAGTTCTAAACATGAGTGCCTAATTATCGGACCTCTTACTTAATAAAGCAAAAATGTGCTGAACTAAAGAGAAAAAGACAAATCTACAGAGTTGAAGAATATTAGCTCTGTGTATTCAATATTTGGTGGAAAAAGCAGACAAAATGTTGATAAAGACAGAAATATTGATAATACATTTGAACATCTAAAAATATTAGAATAATTAATTAGTACCCACGTTGTTTTTTTCATATTCTATAGCCCAAGTCAAACACTTTGATTTTTGAGGATAAAATGATTTAATACATGTAAGGAATTTAGAATAGTACATAATGAAAGATAAAGCCATCTTGGAAAACAGAGTACCCTTGTTGAATAATTCTTCACAATTCTACTGTTTTTCTCCAGTACTGGGGAACGACAGGACATTATTACTTCTCTGGGTTCTTTTCAAGTATTTTTCAACTTTTGTTTCCAGTACCAGTATTAAATACTTCATGAGCACCTTTCAGCTACTCTCACGTGAAATGCCAAATCAAATCAAATACTAAATACAAAATCAAATGAAAGACCAAATTGCTGATTTCCAACATACTGAGGCTCATAGGTGTCTTCCTTCACAATTTATTTTTTAGAGACTCAAAGAATCTCTTTAAAGAGAACACAGGCTGGGGGAAATAACTCAGTTGTAGAATGCCTGCCTAGAATTCATGAGGCCTTCAGTTTGAACCACAACATCACAAAACAAAACAAGAGAACACAACTGTAATGTCCCTCTGAGTTTTCCATCCTTTGGACTTCACATCTCTCAGCCTCTATAGAAAATCCACTGCCTCCCCTCCTCCCAGGGCCTCTACCCTCGCTGACTGATCAATTGATGCCAAGTTCAAGGCAAAAGCAAAACTCTCAGCTTTACCCACAGGAAACAGTACTGGCGCCTGTAAATCTAGGATGGTGCCCTAAAATCTTTTCCTTAAATATGTGTCTCCAGTGAGTTTTATAAAAAACTTATTTACACCTTAATTCTGCCTTCAGATTTCCACACGACTACAGGGCAACATTCAGTCCTGCTACTCACTGACCACATGATCTTGTGCAACTCAATGAAGCTCCCTCAGCCACTCACTCAGCAAGGAAATGCAGACATACCCACCTGGCAGAATCTAATGAAGCTGCATATGCCTTACACCTGGTAGATGCTCAAGTCTTTGTTGAAAAAATGAATGAGAAAATACACACGGCAGACAATGTGCATGGTTCAAAAGGAGCAATCTGCAGGGGGAAGTCCAAACTCCCCTAGCTGCTACGCTGGGCTTCTCTGTTCCTTGCTTCTTTGCCCAGCTCAAGTGCTTCACCTGACAGAGCAAATCTAAACCACTCAAGTTCCCCAGCCATGTCATGCTGTTACATGCCTCAGTCCCTAGAATTCCCTCCTGAGTGTCTGTCCCTCAGCCCTACTCCCAGCCCTTCTGTCCGCCTGGATAGCACTAACTTTCCTTGAAAGGTAGATGGATCTGACTCAGCTAAAACCTAATCTCAAGGAAGGCCTTCCTGAGCACACTCCCTCTTCAACTTTGGCTAAGCGCCATGGGCATTGTCTTTGCCTGGTACCTAGGCTCGCCTTCTCTCTGGTGGTTAGCGAGCGCTGGGAGGGTACTGAATGTCATGAGCAGTACCAGGAGCACTTCCTGGCACAAAGCAGCAACTCAGGAGAAGCTTACTGAATACATGGAGTCGGGTAACTTAACTGGCCTGGCTCAATACAAAAGATATTCCTGGCCAAGTACTGTAACCTATAACCAAGACAGCTTGAACACTCAGCCTAACGTGGAGAACAACTCACAGGACCTCAACAGCCAGTAGCAACTCTAACCACGTCACTGAGCCACCATGGATGGAGGACTCAGGCTGCCCAGGATGCCAGTGACCAGACCTTGACAGCAGCCTCTACACAGACCCTTCCCAGCAAAGATGCCCCCAATTCCCACGAAAAGGCGAGGGAAGGAAACTGGTGTCACCGGAGCTGCTAACTTTAGGGATCATCTGTTATGCAACAATAAAAGGTTTTGATTTAATTCCTAGATTTTTTTCCCCAGAGTCTTTCATCTATCTTTTCAGAGATTTAAAGAATCATCAAAGCAGCAGACAACACATGCTCTACTTCCCTCCAGCCACACTTACCAAAGAGACATCAGATTTCTAAAATCCAAAAACTGATTAAAAGGTACTCTAGCTAGTTTTGTTTTGAGAGATATTCTTGGTCCACTACATAATTAAACCATAAAATAGAAGGAGTTGGATAGTATAACAAGAAACAATTCAATACTCTAGGAGTTAAATTTGTTTTCAAACAGGACCAACACTAATTACAGAATATATATTACACTGGATTTCTCTTGAACTCCTAATCATTTCTCACAAACATGTTTCAGTTCACTGAGGGCATTATTACTTCAGGGCCTAAGACTAAATTTAGCAATTATCTTCACTATATTCCTTCAAATTTAATTAACTTCATAGTTATCCATATCCAGTTTTATTGAACTAAAGAAAAATATTCCAAGGTTGTAAATTTAACACACCTTAAAAACAAAAACCACCCAAGTCGTCCAAAAGAAAGAACATCAATTCATCAGCTAAAAAAAAAAAAGTTAAATTTCTAAGAAAAGGCAATTATTTGGCAAAATTTTAAATATTGTACTACAGTAGACTATGCCACAAATATAGTTTCTTTTAAAATAAAAATAATAATAACAGGTTTGTTCCAAGGGTCTAACATGTTCGATAAATTATCCTCCAAAAAATGAATCGTAACTGAACTGATATTTTAAATATGGAAATCTAATAAAGACTAAAGGTAAATACAAAATGGTTTGGGGAAAAATATGTGTCACTTACTAAGCAGAAGTCTTGTATTAAAAATTACGGAGAATTTGGGAGAGCACTGGAGGTTTTCGGTTAGAAGGTTAAAGCCTATGTCATCACAGGACATCTTTTCAGGCAGGAGTCAAAGTTCTTTCTGTCCTTTGAGGCATTTTCTCTACAAGACACCCACCTTCACCATCCTCCTCCTGCTCAGGATCCCACAGTTGACTACCTGGGGGTCTCAGACCAATAGAGGTACATAGACCAGGCCAGCTCAGCATCACCAGGAAACCCATAATAAAAGACAATTCCCAGACCCTCTCCAGACATTCGGAAGATATATTCTGGCAGAATGCATTTGAATAGCCCTCCCTCCAGGTGGGAGGCTCTGCTGAGCTATAGTGTGCAAAGTGATGCCCTGTTCAAGAGTTCCTAAAGTGACCTGTCCAAGAGCATCACCAGGAAGCACTCTGGATGTCCCACCAACCCCACTCACAGGAGGCGGCTCTGGAAGCTACAGAAAACCAAGTGTTCTTACTGGGTCAGCACAACTGAAGTAGGTCATCTGGAAGGGCCTTCAGATAAAGAACCGATCTTTGCTAAGCCAATGTAGCCCTGATAGTTCTCATTCTGCTTGGGCCTTTTCCAGGTCAGAGACAATGGCAGGCAAAACCCTAACTCTTCACACACATATGCCAGGATCTTAATGCACAAGCAAACCCTGTTAACAGGAGGCCCATGTTCCAGTCACATTCACAGCACAGAAAGAGACATTCCAGAATGGAAGGCGACAACTTCTCTCCTCTGGTGCTCTGCTTATAAGCATTTATCAGGTTATCGTAGTGTTAAAGGGAAAAGTGACCTTATTTTCCAACACTGTGCCCCTGAGAATGGCCTGAACAGACTCTGTTAAGTCTACCATGGAGCAGGCTCACAGGCTCTAAGGCATGATGAAATAATCCCAAAAAGAAAAAAAAATGTGGCACTAAAAATAGAATAGCAACTAAAGGCTATGAGTGAGGCTGACAGGTGTCAGGACAGAACACTCTGTCTCTGGACAGAGTGTAGAAAAGAAAGATGGCCATCCAGACACACCGGATTCTTAAGTCCACCTGCAACAAGAGTCTCCTTTACAATGTGGCAGTCCATTCTGTTCTGGGATACCCACGATCTCACATTAGGTTAAAACCTGTCTCCCTGACACTTTCCCTCATGGATTTTGGCTCAGCAGTGTGGAGAACACACATGATTCACTAATCCCTCCATCCTACAAAGGCCTTTCTGATACAGGAAAGAGCTATTAATTCAGCCCCAGGACATGCCAGCCTGGGAATCCTCCCATGGACAGAATAGTAGTCCACCCACCTGTCCGGCACTATGAGCCCCTGGTGGGAAACCAAGGATGGCCATAAGACATCCCAACTCTTCCCTCTCCATACTCACATGCCGATATTGGCATTTCTTGCTATGATATTCCATCAGTGATCCACTTGGGGTAAAGACTCTGTCATATCAATCATTTACCATCTAGTTCCATACAGTGAGAAATCTTCATTGGTAAGTAAAGCCCAACCAGCCTCCATTCCAGAGACAGAACAACCTTTAAAGTGGGGAGACCCCACTTTAAGAAGACCCACCTGGGGGCCTTCATCAGGGCCTATCGGAACCCAGGGAAGTAGAATGGACAGCCCAGGTAGAATGAAAGTCAGGGACTCTGAGAACCACCTCTGGCAGGGAGACACCAGCTGGAAAAGTAAACCTGTTTCAATGCCTACTCCGAAGAATGAGACTTATCATCTAGGAAAGGGAAGATACCACTCAGTACATGTCTTCTACCAACTCCACCATTCCCAAAATGACTTAAGAATCGCTCTTACCACCCTAACATGGGGCCATAATACAGACTGAGGATCCTTTATCCAAAATGCTTAGGACCACAAGTCCTTCAAATTTCACAGATTTTTTTCGGATTTTAGAATACATGTATGGTCTTTACTGATTAAGCATCTTTAATTTGGAAATGTGAAATCCAAAATGTTGCAAAATCTCAAACTTTTTGAATGGGTAGATTTCTGAAAGTTTTAGATTTCAGAGCATTTTAGATTTTGGATTTTTGTATTAGGGATGTTCTATCAGTAATACCAACCCTGCAGAGTTGTTCTGAGAAAGAGGTGGGATAATCCCAAATGTTCTCCAATAGCCCTCTATAAGCACAGGGACCAACAGGTCCACTGCACCCACACACTGCTCACTCCAGCAGCCCAGAGCAAGCCATGTTTTCCCCAGAACCAGCACGGAGTCCTCCCTAAGATTTTTCTGCTATTGTAAGTGCTAAGAACTTGTATTTTTCCCTGGGACTCAATAAAACTTTTAATTTTGAGTAGGGAGGGAAAATACAATCTTTCAATATATTTCTTACCTACTATATATATATATATATATATATATAGAGAGAGAGAGAGAGAGAGAGGGCAAGAGAGAGAATATGAATCAGATAAAAGTTACCATCCCTGATTTAAACATTTAATATGAAAGTTTCAACAAGCTCAAAGGTCCTCCTGGTATTAAGAGTGTGATCAGAACCAACTTCAAAACCAAAAACATCATGAAAGCCTCTGATTCTACTTTAAATCCTGTCTTCTTTTTAAAAACATATGCGATATATCTTCAAGAGAAATAAATAAGTAAAACAGAAGAAAATAAAAAAATAAAAATTTCAAGGCAAGGATACAGAGGTCAAGACAGAGAAGAAAATCACCTTAACTTCCTACGTCGCTACAGTAGTACCTGGACTTGTCCTGAAGTTTACTATTTATAATCCTTATCAAATTACTAGACTTGAATGTTTTTGACAGATATTTAAACCTTTCTTGGTTAGTAAGCCCAGTAACACAGCAATAACACACAAGGGGCCACACGACTTCTCTATCCAACACAGTGAGAGAGGCGGTGTGGTCATCTCTGGGATAGCCTTTACCTGAAGAGGAACCCATGATGGACGTAAGGGCTGTTCAGTCACAGTGGGACTCCGGGATGGTCTAAAATAACTGCTTGTCACTGGGAGGTTGTCCAGAGCCACTTATTGCATATTTGGAAGATCAAAGTTGACAGGAGCAAAGTTGGTGGGGGGGGGCTATGTAAACCCTTTAAAGAGTCTTCCAGAACACACCTCCTAGATTAAGAGCCCATAGGTTCCTACCTTTTACCTAAGGTAAAACATTTGACCAAAATAAAGAATAATTGCTTCTGCAGGGATGAGGCCAAAGAATTACCCAGTGGCCAAAGCCAGAATGTTCTTTGGAGAAATAATAGTTTGAAGACCATTCCAGGACTGTGACCTAGTAAACCCCAAAATAGATGGTCAGACTGATTCTATGTTGGAAATTTTTCAAAGCAAATATTAACAAGCTTTCCACCACAGTTGTCAAAAGAAATCAATTGCTGTATACTAAATTGTTGAATTTGAACCATTAAAGATAATGATTTTAATTTTAGGCCAATTAATACAAAGCCATTCCTTCTTTGAGGTAAGAGTTAGGAATGAGGACCAAGTGGAATCTTGTCAGCAAACCTGAAGAGGCGGGTGTGACATCCCTTGTGTGGCCCAGCACCCCAAGCTCACATGCCTCTATCAGCATTACCTGGACTGCAATTTTATTTATGTGGCTTTCTGTCTCTTTAGGCAAAATTTTGAGGTTAAGGACAATATTTTATTCATCTTTATTTCTAGAACCTCACATAGTACCTGGCCACTTATGTGCCCAAGAAATGTGCTCAGTGAATGAACTACAGACCCCTTAGCAGAACCTGGCTCCTGGGGCACAACCTGACCTCCTCATGAATGAAGTCAGTTCCTGAACAACAGTGAAAGGCAGCAAGTTCCACAGGAGGCCCAGGAGCGTCCCCAGGCTGCTCCTGACACAACAATTAATACTCAATATTCTGAGATCTGAGTTTCTCAAGCAATGACGCTATCAACCACTACTCTCCGTTCTCTAAAATGTCCTCATGCTAATCAGTGGACACATTTCAGATGTAGTACAAACCCAAATATACAGAACTGTTCTGATCTGCTAGTGCAGTAATCTTATGAAAAGAGGGGGGATAAATAAAGTCAGCTTGGCATGAATTGTTCATACTGGAACTATTCTTGCTTTGAGCTACTACTTCTTTCTCTTCCACCAGTCCACAGCCATCTGCTTGCCAGTATGTTTCAGGATGCTGCCAAGGAGATGAAATAAAGTCAAGGAATTACGGAGTACAGAATGGAAGTGTCGCAAGGAAACAATGCAGCCCACACATGTGAGCCATGCGTGTTACCAAGTGTTCTCACAGACATGTTAAAAAGTAACAAGAAACAGATGGCATTAATGCTGACAAAATGTCGACTTTAACCCAATAAACCCAAAATATTATCACTTCAACATGTAATTAATATAAAAATAATTGAGTCATTTTACATTCTTTTTTCGAACCAAATCTTCAAAACTGGGTACATTTTTACCCTTATAAGACTTTTCTGTTCAGGCCAGCCTCATTTCCAGCACTCAGTAGCCACCTGTGGCCAGCGGCCACCATACTGGACAGCACAAGTTGTAGAATTTCTATCAGGACATTCACTTTCAGAACTGCAGCACCTCTTGTATTCTCCACAGTCTCTAAGGGAATCATCAACCTGGATTTGCAAATTCCTTTAGTGCCCAAGAGATTATTCACCTCTACCTTCAAACACAAACTTCTCTCAGAGCAGCAGAGGAGTGGAAGACTGAAACAGATACCTAAGAAAACAGATATGACTGACACCCCTCATCAAGTCTCCCAGTCCAGTGGCTAGGCAGAGAGGTATTTTATATCTCTGTGTTCAAGTTACTTGAGCTTTATGAAGATGTGATAGCTTCGGTTATTCTTTTTATTCCGACCACAGAAGATCAGGAAGAATAGAGGAGGCAGATAAGGGCTTTCAGGATGACCAGGGGGGAAAAGGCAGAGAAACAAACAGTAGTTGGAGCTAAGGGAAGAGCAGTGAATACAGGGACCCATCCAGGGAGAGGGCTGGGGGGCAGCCAGGTCAAGCCAGCAAGTTCCTGGAAGGGCTTTGCTCTGGGGACAATAGTCAGGGTGGTTTTGAGCAGCTGAACAATGTGACAGTCTGTACCCTCAGCTCATTCTAGAGGCAGGGAGATCAGAGAGAAAAGAAAAGACCAAGGCCTAAACTAAGGTGGAGGGTGCCCGGGGAATGCAGAGAGAAACAGGTAGGAGACATTTCAGGGTCAAACAGGAGGGAAAATGAGGAAGACAGGACGTCAAGAGGTCTCAGGTTCTGGTGAGCCCACAAGCATGAGCTGGCAGAAATGCATTCTGAGAAACAAGGGCCTGTCCTCTGCCTCCAGAGTGGAGGCCCTCAGCTCACAGGGTGCATGCCTGGTGCCGGCCCCGGCTCAGAGGCAGGGAAGAATTCATTCCTTTCCAGGGCAAGCTTTGCATGTCTCCTACACAGTTGCTTCATGAGACCACAGAGCTGCAACTAATCTACTACAAATACCTGAGCACAGACCAAAGTTGTCTTGCTTATTACAAAATCTGCTGTTTTTGGTTGGAGGAATTTATACTCTTGTTGCCAGAAAAAAAAAAAAAGTTTTGAAACTTTGCATTTCAAAATGTAGCCCCCCCAAAAAAGCTTTCTAACAACATTTTGTTTGTATTGCTTTGGTTCAAAGAGGGTATCTTAGTCCATTCAGGCTACTATTACCAAACACCATAAAATGGGGTAGCTTATAAACAACAGAAAGTTATTTCTGACAGTCCTTGGGGCTGAAGTCCAAGATCCAGACTTCTACAGATCTGCTGTCTCTGTTTGTAGCTGGTGCTTTCTGTGTCTTCACATGGTAGAGGGTTCAGGGGTCTCTCTCAGGCCACTTTTACAAGGGCTTTAATTCCCCCCTAAGAGTTCCATCCTCATGACCTAATCACCTCCCAAGGACCCCATCTCCTAACCACCATCTCCTTTAGACACTTGGTTTCACTGTATGAATTTCAGAAAGATACAATATTCAGATCATAGCAGAGGGGAGGGAAGAGATCAAAAAACAAATGTGAAAATAAGAAGTTATAAAACCTCATTTTGCCCCCAATAATAATAATTTTTTTTATTACTGTATCCCTTGCATTCAGTAGGCAATGCTGGGTCACAGGTGACCTCAGTCAAAAGGCACGTGGACGTTCTCAACAACGGGGCAACAGGACTCTAAGACCATTTCTTTATAAGTCAACTGCACATTTCAGAGGATGCACAGGTCAGAAGCACCCAGGAGGGCACTTCATGCTTACACCAGACTGAAACCTGGGGTTCAGAGCCAAAGGAGTTCTGTACCTAAGAAATAGCTGGATATGAAGATGAAGGCATCCTGGCACTTCAGGGTGGGGAAGACTTGACTTTGCCCTGCCAAACAGCAGCATCGTGCCCGTACCTAATAGGCCTCCAAATATTCACCGACTAGAAGGGGTGCCAGTGTCTAGGAACACAGTCAACTACTGCTACCAGCTAACCAAAATGTGAACACTGGCTTTAGAGAAAAAAAGGAAAAAAAATAAGTTCAACTGAACACAGAGTTCATGTCCTAACGGTTCTTGGCATACACCTCGACCCAGCATTTTTTCACCTTAGGTGGTCAGATTTCTAGGTAAAACTCTTCCCAGTGGTTTGATAAATACCCACAATCAGCCTAACTGACTACATGGTGGTCATTCAGCCTGCTCACGTGGCCAACCATGAATGTTACTGTCCCCTAGCTGCTGCCTATGGTCAACTTCAGACTCAAACAAACTCCTGACCCTAGGAGGAACCGATGAGGAGCCATGGGAAAGCCCAGAGCTCTAAACAAGTGAATCTAAAAGTGAACTTGTGGAGAAACTAGTAGGTTTTTCTTATATTCCACTGCTCATTTCCATCCATATTGAAGCTGAATGTTTCAGAAAGCAAAGATATAATTTCATGTTATAAGCAGAAATGCATCAAATATTTTAACTATAAGATAATGCAGCCATCATGCAAACACTGAGAACAGTGCCAGGAACATACAAGAAATAAGTTCTGCTTCAATAATAATATCATTATCTTTATTATTATGACTCATTACATGTGCTAATGGAGGGGGAAACCTGTCATAAATGATCAAGTGATTTTGAAAAACCAATGACAGGACACAGTCCCTTCCTGATAGTCACCATGTTAGGTGATAAACAGAATCTAACATCAAGTCAAACAGCTACCTCATTTTGAAATCAGAAAATGTACACTTTCAAGTTTCAAAACACTTCCTCGTCCGGTTGAAATGTGAGATTGAATAGGAATAAAACCTAAATTGATGTAATTGTACGAAGTAGGTGCTATGACTTTCAACTTGAATCCAAGTTGCATTGGGGAAAACCTGTAAAGGTACACTCAGTCTGTGCAGAATAGAGTTGCCAGTGGCCATGAACGCCATCTCCACATGCATGCTGCAGAGACACACGCAGCAGGGAGGAGTGAGGTATCAAAGACATCACTCTTCTGCTTCATAAATAAACCTGTCATGGAAGAACGTAGAGACTGTCTGCATCCCTGGTGATCTTACTGTCACACAGAACAGACACTCAGAAAACCAAGAACACGCCACAACGCACAGCAACAGATGGAATCAACGAAGGAAGTGCTGGTCAGGAAGGGAAGAGTGTGATGCTGCACAACCAAGGAAAAGCTTCAGGAGGAAGAGGACTAGCGGGCCTGGTCCCAACACTCTGGGAGGCCGCTCATTAAACAGACTGGAGAAATCGTACTTTCACAAAAATGATTTGCAAACAGCTACATGCTATGTGTCAATGTGAATGAGCTATGAGGTACCCAGATATTTGGGTTAAACACTATTTTTGGTTGTGTCTGTGTGTGTTTCTAGATGAGATTAGCACTGAATTGGGTGGCCAAATAAAGCAGATGCCCTCTCGAATGTGGGTGGGCATTATCCAGCAGGTGGAAGGCCCAAATGGAACAAAAAGGTAGGAGGTGGTTGGAATGTTCTCTTTCTTTCTGCCTCACTGCTTAAACGATGTCTCTTTTTCTGACCTTAGAATGAAACCAACACCATTGTCTTTCCTAAGTCACCAGGTTTCAACAGCGGATCATGGGGCTTCCCAGCCTCCATTAATCACATGTGATGACTCCTTTTAAATCCCGTTTAATGTGTATTTGCCACTGATTCTTTACTAACAAGTTATGTGCATTAATACTGTCAGACAAAATTAAAAAATCCAAAGTAAGAAGTATTTCAGATATAAAAGATATAAAGGATAATGGATCATCAGCCAGGTGTGGTGGCACATGCCTTTAACCCCAGTGACTTGGGAGGCTAAGGCAGCAGGATCATAAGTTCAAAACCAACCTCAGCAACTTAGAGAGGCCCTAGGCAACTAGGTGAGACCCTGTCTCAAAATAAAATATTAAAAGGTCTGAAGATGTGGCTCAGTGGTTAAGTGCCCCTTTGTTCGATCCCTGGTACAAGAAAAAAAAAAGATATTGTATGATATGTTAGTAAGCTTAATTAAAAGGCTCTGTGATCCCATTTCTTTATCACTAACTCACATCCCTAAACAGTAGAATGCTTTACACCAAAATTATTGTGGAAAAGACTGTAGAAATAGCAATAGGGTGCTGACAACCACAGCAGTTCAGTCCTGCGCTGATAAATTCTAAAAGGAAAAATACCTGTAGAAGAAATCAGATAAGCAGGTCAGGCCACAAGAACTGAAACACGTGACATGCTACAATTACAGAACCACTTTTAACTAGAAAAATGTGGCCACTGTGATGCTCAGTACTAACCTCTGCACCCGGCCAACACACATACACACATTTCCATGTCATGCAGGAGAGTCCCATCACTTCTCAGAAAAATTCATTAAAAACTAACTTCCAAATCTTCTCTGGCACTACCTAAAAGAACATTTCAACTACCTAAAAATATATACATTTATATGGCAAAAAAATAAATACATAAAAATATATATTTATATTCTCTCCCTATAAGAACAATAAATATAAATACACAATCAAGAACTAGAAGAAAATAAAATGTTCATTAGAACTGAGTTCAGTCAACCTATCCTCTCAAAGATGGGAGTCCACTTTGGCCAAAACATTATAAAATGGTTTATGGTTGTATATCTGGCTCATGTTGGTACCAAAAAAGAAAACTGTGAGGAGAACCCCTGACCAATCTTATTAAAACCCAACACAAAGATTTCTTTCCTTCTCTCATGGTCACTAAGCAAGAATAAAATCTCTTAGGAAGAAAAACACTTGGTTCTGAAAAATCACAACATTCCAATGAATGATCATTTGAAAGAGCACAGCCCAGGCGTAGTGGAGTAGTCAGCTTTGTACTGCTGTGATCAAAGTACCCAACAAGAACAACTTACAGGAGGTAAATCTATTTTGATTCTTGGTTTCAGAAACTTCAGTCCATGGTCAACCTGCTCCATTGGCCTGGGCCCAAGGGAGGAAGAACATCATGGTGGAAGGGCACATGGGAGGGAAACTGCTCAGCTCATGGCAGGATGGAGAAGCAGAAGGTGGGAAGGGGACAGGGCCACAGGGAAGATGAACCCTTCCAGAGCATGACCTCAGTCAGATACCTCCTCCAGCCACACGCCACCTGCCTACAGTCACCACCCAGTCAGTCCATTCAAACTAGGTTGGGCTGATTAGGTTACAGCTCTCACAATCCAATTTCACTTCCGTTCACACTCGAACTTTTGAAGGGAAAACCTCACATCCAAACCATAACAGTAATATTTTTTTTAAATCCCCAACTCACAGTTAATGAATGAATCTCCAAATTCACCTGCTCTAATTACGTAGACAAAACACAAAAGTGCTACCAGGATTCATCATTATTTTCTGACGTTGCCAACTTTGTTTTTGATAGAGAGTGGAGACAGTACCCACACCCCCAGCAGGCAGGGAAATTAAACTAATAAGCTTGCACCTACATAGTCACTACATGTGTACCTACATCTACGAATATGAAGTATCCACATAAGGGTTTGATGGTATCTTTTTTGCGTTTTATATACTACACTTCACACAAGACTAGTCAATAAGTAAGCGCAGTGAAAGGTTAAAAGCCTAGAGAAAAATACACAAAAATTCTTTAACATGAGCATTATTACTTCCTTTTGAAGGAAACAGCACCAAAATCAATGTACCAAAGAGCCATTATGAGATGCAGTATCATAAGTAACACAATGTAACTTAGCAGAAACCAGGGGAATAATCCATAGTCAAGAACGCCAGCTGAGAGGGTTTATCAGGCAACCAGCTACAGCCCATTATGGTCTAGACCTGGAACATCCCCAAAGACTCATGCTAAAGGACTGATCTCCAGGGCAGCAGTGTTCAGAGGTGAGGCTTTCGGGAAGCAAATGGATTATGAGGACTTTAATCTCATGAGGGGATTAATTCATTCAGAGCTGAATGGACTACTGGAAGGTGACGGGAACTGTAGATAGGCAAGGACATGGTTGTAGGAAGTAGGGGGATATTTTCTGGGAAACTATATCTTGTCCCTCTCCCCTTCCTTCCCCTCCCTCTCCCCCTGTCTCTCTGACTCCTGGCTGCCAGGAGCTGGGAGCTTCCTCTGCCATTCCCTCCAGCCATGATGTTGAACTCACCTCGGGCCCAGAGCAAAGGAGCTGGGTGAAATCTCTGAAACTGTGGGCCAAAATCCATCATTCCTCCTCTAAGGTGTTCTTGTTAAGTATTTTGGTCACAGTTACGAAAAGCTGGCTAACACAAGCTCCAATTTCAGTGCTGGAAGAATGTAGTGCTTCTGGCACAGCCAGAAGTTTAACAAGCATCGGACACACTCACAAAGGATGCGCTTCTCTACCATGTACTCCTATGGTTCTCAGATGAGTTAGGTCCTTATACACAGCATCTCAGGCATTAGCTAAGCCTCAGGCATCACTCGGCTTGAAGACCATGCAAGTGACACTCTGGAAAGCCACAAAAACAATATACAAGCATCCTACTACCCCCAGTGCACCCATGCTTCCAAATACAAACCCTTCCTTTCCTCCAACCCTACTTCTCCAAAAGATCTATCAAAGACTATTTAGAACCTGTCCACTGAACCTTGAATATATACAGTTCAACTGGAAAGCCAGCCATGTCACAGCTTAAAAAACACAGCTGAGGGGCTGGGGATTTAGCTCAGCGGCAGAGTGCTTGCCTGCTTGCCTAGCATGTGCAAGGTCCCCGTTCGGGTCCTCAGCCCTGAAAGAAAAAAAAAAAAAAAAACAAAGCTGAGGGGCTGAGGGGCTGGAGCAGTGGCTCCTAGGTTGTAGCACTTGCTTGGCATGCACAAGGACTCAAGTTAGAACCCCAGGACCACATTCACAATGAAGTGTCGGAGCAATGAAAGCCACATGAAAAACTAAATAAAATTGATTGTCTCTCTCTCTCTCTCTTAAAAAAAAAAAAGCTGAGACAAGATCATTGCATGAGATAATACCTTCCGGTTGTGTTCAGGATCCTAGAGGGCAGAGTCCTCCTGACCAGCAGTGGCAGCATTACATGCCACTCAGCGACCACCTGTTCAGCCTGTGCAAGAGGACTGTCCGCAGAAACACTTCAGATACAGCAGAAGACGTGTCAGAGCACCCGTCAACTTGAGGAAAGGTACTGACAAAATAAAACAAATCAGCTAATTCCAATTGGGGATGAGGACCAAGAATAAAATAAAATAGGAAGCCAGGGAACACAGTGGTTGGGAAAAGAGGACCTCTAACTTCAGCAGTCAGGGCAAGCATGAAACAGTGATTTTTGTGCTGTGACCCCAAGATGACAGTATGAGAAAGATACAACAGCATGTGAGACCCATGAGACAGAGACACACAACTGACCCTGATGGAGGGCTCTGTGTTTCGCAATTATCATCCTGCTTAACCTATAACAGTCCTAGAAAGCAGGCAGTCCAGACATCCCTATTCCACAAACCAGCAAACAGGGTCCAGAAGCCTCCCAACTTCACACCCAGACATATTCAGGTGCAAGACGTGTCTCTCTGTTCCTCAGGAACCTACTAAGCCATTTGCTGGCCTACAACTACATTTTTGGCCTGGGATTCCACATCTATGACCAAGCTATCAGTCTGCCCTGCTCCTGATAGTATAACAAAGGGGAACGAGGCTTAGAATTCCCAGAACTGCCCAAGTTCAAGCCAGTCACAGACACTGCCTAGACTCTAAACGTGCTCATACCATCTGCAACTTCCCTTGAACACGGCCAATCTGGCCTTCCAAGGTTCACAGACTCCATGACACCAATGGTCTAAAGTGCACATGAAGGAGAAAACAATGCCTCCTCCACATGGTTTTCATGTATTGGAAAGACACCCTTTATCTGGTTTCCCACAGCAGCTTCCAATCCGCAGGTAGGAATTCTATAATGCCGGACCTTCTTCTGCACAGTTCTTCTAAAACACTAGAAACAACAGAAACAAAATACAAATCGGCAAGACCTCTCAGCTTGAAGTCCAAAATTTCCCATGCATCAATGATTACAAGACATATCTACTTTCCAGGTTCATTACCTAAAGTCAGGATCCATATCACAATGGGTGGTGCATCACAGTTAACTGGCAGTGTGCTTTCGTTCTCCGTGGTGTAGCAATTGATGATGTATTTCAAAATCAATGGTATGTCAGAGGAGAAATTCAGAATCCTGCATCCACTGGGATCCCTCCATCGTCTCTGCTTCATTCCAGCCCAACTGGCACTGGTCAATGCAATGGTTTCCTAACTGCCTCCCTGCTTCCACTGTTCCCTGCAACAATCTGTTCTCCACAAACCAGGCAAAATGTTTCTAAATCTGCAAATTAGAGCCCGGGCCTCCTTGGATCGTATCCTCCAGCAGCTCCATTGGGCTTAGAATAAACTGAAAATCTCCAGCACACCACACCCCTGCATGGTCTGCAAGTCCCTGGGGACCTGGTTCCTTTGCTGCTTTGTTTTGTTCCTCACAAAAGTAGATTCTGCCTGCCACTGGGCCTTTGCACAGGCCACACTCTATTCCCAGAGGCCTTCCAAATGTTCTCTTTTTAGTTCAATCTTAGCTCTAAAGCCTTCCATAAGTCCTTCCCAGACTACGCAGCCCAAATGGGAAAGTCACCTCCATTCTTGCCTGAACTTATTACTGCTTTAAATTAGCTCCTCAATTATTCATTTTATTACTCATTATCTACTTTCTCACTTTAAACTATAAAGCTTCAAAGAGCTAAAAGACTATATCTTTCCTGGCCACACTGTTTATATAAAGTACCTGACACCCAGTAAGTCCTCCATAAGATTCTTTTTAATATAATCATCGTAATAGAAGAAACGACTAAACTATATTATTTTGCATAATTATTTTCTTATATTAAGATCCTGTTAATAGGACAAAAAATAAATCACTGGCAAGAATCGTCATTTTGAATAATATCTGAGATACCTTCTTTATAAAAGAAATTAAAAAGAGAAACAAACTAAGGGGGTTATGAAGAAAAAAAATGCCTTGCATTACAACACAAGAACTCAGAAGTCCCCGCATGCTTGCGAACTGCACTTTGAAAGGCCTTATCTGCAACTGGGCAATTTCAAAGCCCATTGATGTTGGCTTGATGTATAAAACATACCACAGAATTCCATTAATTCTTGAAGAAACCCATCTGCCAAACAAATTTCGGCTTCCTTCTACTTAGGTATTGACCTTTGAACTTGTCTCTAAAGTGTTTACAATGTTTAAAATCCAAGCTTCAGCATCTGTTTAAAATTGCTTAATCAGTCTTATGTTATTTTTATCACCAATCATTCTTGAAAAAGGAAAGAATTTGCTTCACCTACTAAGATTTCCTTAAAGAAAATATAAAATAAATAACTAAAATCAAATCTCATGTCTTTGAATGGTGGTTCTTATGTGATCCTACTCATGAAACTGCAAGGTGTTAAAAACATTAAAATCCCCTTAGTACCTTTCCCTCATAAACAAGGGGAAACCTAAGGTATCAGAATAGGCATATACACGATTTAGGTTCATTAATTTTATATCACTAAAGGGTTACTTTGAAACGAACCCAGTTTGTCTAGAAAAAAGATGAAAAATGATTCTGGATCAGTAGAGCAGCCTGGCCTACATCTTAATTATCTGCAATCACTCATCTGGATGATGACATTTACCAACAATGAAAAACTAAGTTTCCTACAACTATTTCCAAAATCACCCACCTAAATCATCCCAAAACTTGTCCTCCCAAAGTCTAGAATCAATGCTCCATTTAGCTTCTTCAATAAACACTGTGCACAATTTGCTTACTCTTTTGAACAATTCTCAAATATTACTGTTTTGATACTTTTTTTGGTAGTGGGATTAAACCCAGAGGCACTTAACCACTGAGTCAAACTAAGCCAAGCCTTTTTTTCTTTTTTTGTAATTTTGAGACAAGGTCTTGCTAAGTAGGTTATGGCCTGCCTAAAAGTTGCCGAGGCTGGTCTTAAACTTGCAGTCCTTTTCCTCCTGAGTCACTGGGATTACAGGCGTGCGCCACTGCGCCTAGCTGGTTTTGGCATTTCTATGTTTTCAATTCAAAAAATATCAGCATTTTTAAAAAATTAAATTAGGCTCTGTCTAAAGTGTAAAAAAAAAATAAAAAATGACTATGTAGAAGGGAGATTTGATCCAAGGCTTCATTAATCATCATAATCCCTTCTGATGTATATACAATGAATAAACCTCCCCTAATGAAGGGAAATAAAGTCACTGGGCTCAGGTGAGCTGTGACTGTTCCTAGATCACCTGAGCAACAAAGCCAGAAGTCACCAGGTAGTTCATTACTTCAACATCTAAGCCATTTTCATTAGTCTTTACATACATGGTTCAAAGAAGCTGAACCTGCCATTCTTCTGTTCAACTCTCTAAAACAAGCAATCTTTAAACAAGGTACGGTGAAATCATTAGAGGTTTCTTCTGAAAATGAAAAACTGCTGAATTTCTCCTACTTGGGAGTCTTTGATGACCAAATGCTACCCAGAACATTCAAAGCCCACCACTGAGTTACGGAGATTTGCTGATACCAAACTCCCAAAGAAGGTAGCTGATAACTTTCAGCAGCTGAATGTGATAGGCAGAAACCATTCTTTGTGGTGCAGTGGAGAGATCCATGGGCTCTGGAAGCACACGCACCTTGCTACTTCTCAGCTACGTGACTCAGACAAGTTACTTCATTTCATCTGCAGAAAGCAGATAACAGCAACTATTGGGTTTGGGAGGGGAAAAGAGAACACACTGTCAACTGCCCAGAGATATGTAAACCGCCTATACGGATATACAGTTCCCAGAGCTAGCCCTGAGAGGTACCTTATTATTAACTAGAAAATCCTTTTTCTGAGTACACATCCATTTTCTAGCCTACTGCCTAGCACTACATGGAATGAATATATTTTTTTTGTCAATGAGTCATGATTTTGAAAAGCTTTAACATATTCATCCTGAATATCAATTCCTATTGCCTCATACCAAGAGCAAAGAATACTGTAAAAATGAGGAAAAGGAAAAAAAGACTAACCCTAGGAAGTTGTTTTCTTAAATAAATTCAAGATGTAAGTAGATTTCTTATCATTTGTTTCTCTCCATTAAATGTTTAAGTGTGGGGGGAGGGTGAGCCCATGTTATCAGGATGGGAAAATAAAAATAAGGCTAGTGCTGACTAATATTTTGACAAGCAGCGTTTATCAAAAACCTTTTAGAAAGAAAACTTTGGGCAAGAAAATATCTACAAAGTTGAAAAAAGCAAACTAAAACAAAAAAAACCTACTTTTTTCCTAAAAAAAAAAAACCTGTAGGATGATATCTACATAGTGAGAATATTTGGGGGGAAGGGGCAAGCAATGGAATTGTCCAATTAATCCCTCCAATTCTACTTACCTGTATGGTGGCTTAGGCCACCAACATTATCCACAGCACCACCTACTGCCACACCACTGTGCCTACAACAGCTCAGGTTCTGCAGGGCCCCAAGAGTTAATGCAAGGCACTGTTTTAGCTAAATCAGTTATTTAGGAATGAAAAAGAGGTCACTTCAAAGTCAATGTGGGGGGGTCTTGAAATGAGAGTAAACTGACAATCTTATAAAATATATAAATCATAAACAGTCTTGGTTACTCACATGCGGCAAGTAGTTTTAATTTTTCTTAGAAAGTTAAAACTATAAATTCAGCTCTCAAGATTTCAAAGCACAAGTAAAAAATTATATGATATGGTAGATGTTTATACAGTAAATATATCTATCTTTTATTGTATTCCAACAGTGGGAGTTACCTAACGGTGGTGCCAGCATGGTTCTTTCAACAAGGAACTGGAAATTTTATTCTAAAGCAAGAGAATAAGGGTGGGGATGATTGTGGGTAGGGTTCAGAGCCCAGGTTTCCCAAATGTCTAGGCATCTCCTTGGACAACTAGATCCTTAAGCATAATCAGTCCTCATTATGAAACACACCAGGACATGACAGGGTTCAACACTGTGGTCTTGCCCCTACAGTCAGATACATTAGATATACCAAATCAACCCATACCAGGCATTAAGAATACGTACAGCAGCTTGTTAGTCTTAAGCAAAACAATAACCCAACTCAATACTGATCTAAAATTACTGCAGAATTAAAATAGTCCATGACTTAAAAGATTTGGGATTAAAACAACAATAACAACAATTTTCCAAAAAGAAAAAATAAAACACGGATAATAAAATCAAAAAATAAAACTAGTTGGCACTTACCTAGCACTAATGTCAGGCACTGTGCTAAGACTTTACAGAATATCCGGTTCACAAAGGATCACCACCTCTCTCTGTTCAGTTAATTGTTGACTTTATGGTGTATGGTCCATTACAAAATCAAGGGTTAAATTCAGTAAGTTAAATCAATGGAATATGGCCATCAAAAAATTCCGGTCTGCCTTTAACTCCGTCTAATGTTAAAACAACATGCTTAATAGTTCATTTGAATGGCCTGGAGTCTCAAAGGCACAAAATGAGTACAACAAATCAACTCTGGTATCTTCCCCAGGGAATGACTCTAAGGGTAAAGTGGAGAGGAAATGCTCCATACATATCCTCCACACCAACAGAGAAAATGAAGAAAATGGGAGTCATGCTACTCATCCTGCAAAAATGCTGATTGTACTATCATGTTCCTTTTTGCAAAAATCGACTAGTTAGCAGTCCTCACAACAGCAGCCATGCAATGTTGTCACAGATGCGTACCAGATTTTGCATAGGACATCAGTTGGCTGTGAGGAAAAAACCCAGAGTCTGCCTGAATTTCGGGCAGGAAAGAAAGCCTGCTCATTTTTTGTTGTGAATCTGAGTAACAACTTGAAAGGGTTAAAAGCCGGGCACCAGGTGTTTTCTTTCCACTTTCCAGAGTAATTGAAGCACGCAGCAAAGTTATCTCCTATTTCCTTCTCCACCAGCCAGTTTGGAGGCTGGGGGTAACCTGTCACTGCCGTTTACACTGTGCTGCTCCTGTTCTAACAAAAGGAGGGCACCAGGCTGGGCAGGCAGGAACTGGGCTTCCCACAGCCTGCACGCGGCTTTGTTGCCAAGTTTATGTGATCCGCTGAGCTGCGGGCGCACGAGTGAATCCAGGAGAATTTAATTCTATTTCCAATCCGAATGCTTTCAAAGAAAGTAGGGACAATTGAGGCCATGGGAGGAACTGGGGGTAATAACCAAAAAATAAACTTTAGGAGCCTCAGAATCTGCATTTCTTGCAATATCTCCCAGCCAGGGATTGGGAGCTACTGATACTCCAAAAGTGTTTAGCACTAGAGAACACGGGGGGAGTGGGGGTCCCTGCGGACCCCTCCTCCAGCACCCAGCTGCAGGCTGCTTTGCGAGCCCACCCCGCTTCCGCAGAGGCCCCGGCTCCGCGGACGGCCTCCTCGTCGAGGAGGTAAGGGAGAGGGGATCAGAGCAGGCAGTGGCGGTGCGCCGCTCCTGGCGGCCCGGAATGACGCTGGGGTCCGCTGAGCCACCGAGGCGCCCAGGCCGGACTGGACCGCCCCGGGCCGGGCGCGGAGTCTCAGGCTCACACCCACTTCGCCCCGCGCCGATCGGCCACGGAGGCTTCGGCTTTGTCCGCAGTCGCGGCGCCGCGGGGCCGGGGTACTCGGACCCCGACCGGCAGTCCCCTAACAGCCACCCGTGGCCCAATCTTACCTCCGCCGCGTTCCCCGGCCCCGGGAGGTACGGGCCGAAGCCGGCTCTAGAATCCCTAGAACGATGAGGAGGGAGAGTCGGGGCCCACGAGGGAAGGCGGGCCCAGCGCAAGCGGCAAGGCCGCCGAATCCTCGCTGTCGCCGCCGCCGCGAGGCACCCGGGCGTTCGAGGGTGCGGAGCGGGCCCTGGACAAGCGGCCACGGAGGGCCGATCTGGCGGCAGCGGCGACCGTTCCGGCTGCACTGAGGGGGAGGGCTCAGGAAGGCTTTGCTGGAGAGTGAGGGAGGGAACTTGGAAGCTAGTTGCTGCAGCCGAGGGCGCGTGTCCCCTGCGAGTGTGCACGCCCCCGGATCGCCACGCCCCCGCCACGCCTCCGCCCCGCCCGCCACGCCCCCATATCGCC
>PVKS010006918.1:0-75686 GCA_004027875.1 Aplodontia rufa | reverse complement strand
GCATTTCTCTGATTACTAGAGATTTAGAGCACTTTCTCATGTATTCATTGGCTTGATCAATGTCCTCTGGTGAGAAGTCTCTATTTAGCTCTTTGGCCCATTTATTAATTGGGCTGTTGGTGTTTTTGTAGTTGACATTTTTGAGGATTTTATAGATTCTGGATATGAGACCCTTGTCTGAGGAATCATAGTCCATGATACTCTCCATTTCCGTAGGAAACCTCTTGACTCTTTTGATTGTTTCCTTGGCAGTACAAAAGCTTTTTAGCTTTATGGCATCCCATTCACTGATTTTTGACTTTACATCCTTCACTTTAGGAGACCAACCTACTTTTAATTCAACTTTTATTTCTGGATGTTTATTATCACTGTGGTGGTGGTGATGTTGGTAAATGCACCCAATGGCCACACCATGAATTACAAAGTGAATATATGTGACAAATAATTGAAACTAACATTGTGCATTCTAATAAGTCTTCTGGACTGTTTCCCAAAGCAATTCTGCCAGTAATACAGAATGGTTACTACAGGCGGAGTCAAGCCGGGCACACTTGAGATTTAATCATTTTCTGGAAGATTCACAGTTGCTCAGCTATTAAAGCTAGTGGAAAAATCATCCTCTAGGGACTGTTCTTGGTTCATTTTGTACCACTCTGGTGCGTACACTCACACATGGACTAATGGATGAAAAGCACAAGGTTCTATAATAGGAGTCAATCTCAACACCCCTAATACACAGTTTTGGGCAATCAAATAGTGTATTCTTTGCCAAACAGCTAGCAACAGGCACCTTTATTAATGCAGTTCAGCTGATATAAGCAGACAAAACTGAAAGAGAAGGAGAATGTGCTTTATCATCTGTAGCTGAATTTCAATTTTCTTTTTCAAGTACAGTTGAATGCATTTTCTTTCCAACCCAAAGACAGAAGATCTTGATTACTGCTGCAAGAATAATCTCAGCCTTTGTGTGAAGAAGATAGGGAAAATAAATAGTCTCTCTGGATGATGTGTCAGCTAGTGAACTTACAAAACAAGATATATTCTTGGAGGAAGGGAAATTAAATTAAGGTGAAATGGTAGGCCCATTAAAATGACAATTGAAGGCTTATTTTGTAGTCCATGGCTAGCTTCACAATTGTCCTCTATTTTAGCCTCACCCCAGGTGCACAGACAACTGAACCAGAAACAAACAGGGTCAAGACAGGGGCAACTGTCTGGGAATACAGGTCACTAAGGCTGTGGACCCTGTCACGAACTGCTAGCTCTTTTGTAAAATTAAGGTTCTGATTCCTTCCTCCCCAGACACCAACCTTGTTTCAGGTTTTAAGACAAAAAACAAATTGACATCTCTACAGATTTCTTATTTTTATCCATGTAAAAAAAATCAATCCAATATGTGCTCAGCTAGATTCTTTCTCTCTATATCACAGGAATGCTAAGCACTCTGGAGTATTAGACAAAGATTTATTTCCCTTCCATCACCTTTACTTTATCTTTATTCAACAGACAACACTTGGGCTTCTGCTAAGAAATATTACTTCACTGTACCCAGTAGGATCAAAAGATACTAACTTAGGAACCAACCCCTTTACTGACCCTACTCAAGTGTTCTGTCTCATGGACCCAAAAGACAGTATCTCTATGGCTGCCAAATCAGCACTACTTTCTCAAGTCTACCTATATTCTTAACCCTCTGCCCTGTCCATTGTCAAATTAGGTAGCCAATTCCCAATTCACCTTACAAATTAGTCCAAAAAAATCGGTGACAACAGTTTAAACTTCATATTCACATGGACAAACGAGCTCAGGTCTCTCCTTACCTCTACCTTGGTAATACTGCAAACTAAATTAATGAGAATTTCTCAGACTTCAGTTTCCTTTACCTCACCCAAAAATTTCATAATGCTCACTACCTGAATTTTACATCACTATTTCCTCTATTTCTTCAGCTTCCTTACAATACTGGTATGTCTTCTGACCTCTCATTCTGTTTCTTTTCTTAATTCTGTTTCCTTTTTAGTCTACTCTTTGGCCAAGCATAGTGGTGCATGCCTATAATTCCAGCAACTCAGGAGGCTGAGGCAGGAGGATCACAGGTTCAAGGCCAGTCCCAGCAATTTAGTGAACCCCTAAGCAGCTCTGTGAGACACTGTCTGAAAATAGAAAATGAAAAGGGCTGGGAAATTGGCTCAGCGGTAAAGTACCCCTAGGTTCAATCCCAAATACCAAAAAAATAAAGTGTACTCCTTGGTTTTCAAACATGAATGCCTCATTCACTCTTGTGATACTATCACAAGATAGTGAACTCTATATTCCTTTATCTCCTATCAACCATTAGTGAACTCTATATTCCTTTATCTTCTATCAACCATTCCAATGTCATATGTTCAATATCTAGAGGGACCTTTTTCCTATATATAGTTATTGACCAATATCCAAATATGAATAAAGCCAATTTGTCCCTTTCCCTTCAACATTAGAATTCTCTTCTCCAAAGAATTAGTTACGAATTACTTCTTTCTTTCCATTCATAAATTAGGTTTATAAGAAATTTCAACTTTCTGAATTCTCTGTTCCAAAACAAAAATTACATTAGACATCCTCCTTAATTATTTCTTAGGTTATTCCAGTATTTCCCTAAATTAGTTTTCCTGACTCAACTTTCTCCAATTTATCACTCATTAATTTTCCTAAAATACTATTTTTTATTCTTTTACTTCCTCTTAAAAACTGTATTGATCCCACATTGCTGACAAGAACCAGTTTAAATTATTTGATGTAACCAGATGTGCTCATTGCTGTCAGGATATATCCTTCTGTATACTGTTTATTCAATTAATCAATGAATCACTGTGTATGATAAGTCTACTATACCCAAATTAATGAAGGCAGGAGTTGTTTATCACATCACCTCATGTTCATCACTGAATTATTCCACTATACATGGATAAAAGAAACATACATTGAAGACATAGTCCTAGTCCATACCCATTTCCATACTGTCTTCTCTCTTTAGTGTACAAACAAGGTCCAACTCATGTAATTTCTCCATCACTAAAAATTATAAATCACTTCAATATACCTGTATTGATCCCTCTCTTCCAACAACTATAGACTTAAAATCCTATTTTATACTTCATGCTATCTGTAGTAGCTTTGCTTTTCAACTAAGTTATAATACTCACTTTTGAAGTGTCATAGTGTTGAAATGGAAATAAAAAATAATTTTAAATTTTATAATTAAAATCTACAACATGATTTAATAAAGGCAGGAGAGATAGAACTTTACTCCTGATTATTTTGTTTAGCTACTAGAGAGAAAACAGATTCAATCCACCGTCTTGTGGGCATAAAATCCATTTAATAAAGCTCTGGAGGGAATGGGAACCTAATTGCACTTCAAGGCAGGCTCAAAAAACCAGAGTTTCATTTCTGTGTGTATGTGCATATGTGAGCGTGTGTATGTGTATGTATACCTGATCTGTGGGAGAGGTGCTCAGGTGCTCTTTCACCACAGTGAGTTGGAGCTAAACAGTGGCCTTTCATGAGAAATGGTACACACCTCTCTGTAGGTCTCAAGGTTTATGATAGACACTATCTAACCTAAATATCAACCATAAAGTCATTTCATAAATGAAGTGAATGAACAGAAATTTACATCTTAATAATCTTTCTGCTAAAATGACATGGACATTTTTAAAATCTTAAAACAGTAAGTAAAATTATTATAATACCCATCATGTTGGATTATGTGTTATGCTCCAGGTATAATATAAACAGCTTTATCCAATAGAAATAATAAAGTGTTGTATAATAAGTATACGGATTTCTTTATTCCAAGGAAAAGCCCAAGCCTCCTACAACATAGAAATATATTCACTATAAAGTTTAACAGAATTCTTTCTTTCATTTCTCTTAGAAACATTTTCATATACCATAAGGATTAAATCTTCAGCCATTTTTTTCCTAATGAGGGAACTAAATGCTCTGATCAAATATTAAACTTAGCTCTCTCAAAGTCAAAAGGCTACATATCCAGATAGGTACTCTGGTACTTAGTACAGGTTCTAGGGAAGCGATTCTTAGATATTTAAACTTCAAGACAGAATGAGAATTGGGACACAGAGAGATGTGTAGGCCTGAGATACACAAAACTATGTCATTCCACTAAGACTGAGGTTGTAGCACAGTGGTAGAGTACTTGCATAGCAGGTATAAGGGCCTGGGTACAATACCCAGAATTATCAAAAAAAAATAAAAAAGATTTAGGTGACCCTTTAAAGAAGACAGGGGGATAACTGCCTCCTTGACCTATAATAAGCAGAAAAATATTGTTTTCTCATTCTTCACATACAGTTGGTTTGGCTACTTGAGTAGAACAACTGACCTTGCTCTCATCAACAAAAATATAAAACCTGGTGTGAGGATAAGGGTGGAAGAAAGCGTGGCGCAATTATTATGAAGGAATCTGTCATTTATTCAGAGCATCCCAAACTCAGAATAAAATAAATAAAGATAAATACTGTTATCTCAATGTCTGTACCCCTCCAAAACTGATACGTTGAAACCCTAAACTCAAAGTGATAATATTAAGAGGGAGAGCTGGGAGGTGATTAGACCATGAGAACAAACCCTCATCAATGGGACTACTGCCTTTCTAAAGAGTCCTGCCCTTGTTTGCCTAGTCTGCCATGAGAGGACACAGGAACATGACATCAGTTATGAGAAATTGAGCCCTTATCCTACATTAAATCTTAAGGAAGCTACATCTTGGACTTCCAGACTCCAGGACTACAAGAAATAAATTTCCATTATTTATAAGATACCAGTTTATGTTATTTTGTTATAATAACCCAAAAATTAATGTAAATAATAAAAACCAAAATAATGTGAATATTAGTTTCAGCAGCTCTGAAAACTCAAATATGTAATGCATAATGTCATTTCATTATAACTTCTACCTGTGATCATCTGGTCTAGTGTTAAACTTAATTTTTTGTTTTTAAATTCAGTCTTTTCTGTGATATCTCACTGAAGCTTCATTTAAAAACATATTAAGCACTCAGGAATTAAGGTTGATATTCATGTTAATTTGCTTATTTTTCTGGAGATATTTTGTGGCAACAGAACTTATTATGTATTCTCTCAAGTCCCTCAACATGGCTCTTAAACATGGATTGCCATTGCAACAGGTTTTGAAAATGGTGGTCTCACTGGCTGACGTGATTCACCTCAGCTATTCAGCATATTCAATTCTGAAATTCCAATTGAAACATTCTGTTTTTCTCACCATGGGCTTTCACCATGGGAAAAGTCTGAAATGGGCACTCCTATTCAAGTTCTGAACAATTAAGAGATATAGTTGCTGGCATAACACTGGATAAAAATATTGCCATTGTATCTGATAAAGTAGATAATGAAAAGTGCAGTTTATATTTTGTAATGAACAATTCTGTGTCAATTTGAGCTAAGTGATACTCAGCCATTAAAACATTATCTCTAGGTATATCTGTGAAGGTGTTTGTAGAAGAGATTAGTGTGTGAATCAGCAGACTGAGGAAAGGAGAACCACTATCACTAATGTAGGTAGACATTATCCAATACATTGACAGCCTAAAGAGAGTAAAATGATGGGGGTGGGGGGAAGGGTGAATCTGCTCTCCTTCTTTGTGAGCTGGGGCATCCATCTTCTTTGGCTCTCAGACATCAGAGTCTCTGGTCCTCTGGCCTTGAGACTCCAGGATTCATACTAGCCATCTCGCAAATTTTCAGGAATTAGGCAATGGAATGGGAATTACACCACTCGGCCTTAGGATTCAGAATGAATTATATTACCAACTTTCTTGGCTTTCTGTCTAAGTATACATGATGAAACTCCATTAATGAATGAGATAATTCCCATTAATAAATATCCTCTCATGTCTATCTGTGTATATCCCTGTAGTTCTGTTTCTCTGGAGAACCTTGACTAACACATCTACGAACAACAGATTTTCTGAAACCAGAATTAGAAGAACTTCCTATTCAGTTTCAGCAGTGCAAGACAGGGATGGTCCTTTTCCTGTTCCTGTATAGGCTTTGTTTTGTTATATTTCAGTGCTGGCAATCAAGCCAAGGGTCCAACACTTGGTCAAGAGTCAAGTGCTCTTATCACTGAGCTACATTCTCCCTGTAAAATGGGAAAACAGAGAAACTTCTTAAGTACAGCTGAATCCTAAGAACAAGAGAAGGAGGAAGTCCTTTCAAACTCAACAATCATATAATTCATTAATTACTCATGAAAAAATTACGTCAATTGGTAAGATGTAAAGACAATATATCTTTCATGTAAAAAGAAACATCAGAAGTGGTAGAATGCATTTTACAATTCTTCTCATGTACTAATATTTCCCAGCATTTTGTTCTCTTAACCAGTGGGCTTAATCATTAAACTCATAACCAGTCAAGAGAGCAACTCTCCTCTAGAGCTGGGAATCAGCAGATTATCAAGACATTAATGCTTATAACTTTACAAATCATCTCCCCAGCAATAACTTTGGGCAGAATTCTGAGATCACATTTGGCAGTTATGATTTTTGAATTATGAATTATGAAAATAAGTCAAGACACATTAGTTAAATTAAATCTTTCACCATTCTATAATTGAGACTGAAAATGTATTCCAAATTCTATTTCTAATCCAAATTATGACCACTATATTACCCAGTATATTCTATTAGAAGTTCTGAAATGATCAAGTAATTTATCGTATTCCAAGATTAAAATCTGAACATTATAGAGATATGCCAAAAAAAATAAATACATTAAACTATATATATTCAAGGAGAAATCAAAGTGCAAAGATTAAATTGCCTGAAAAGTTCAATGAAAAAAACATAAAAATTCAAGGGAATTAAAGTCCACAGTCAAATTCTTACACACTGTGAGTTACAACTTGAAGATGTTAAAATCAGAATGCTCAAGTAAATGTGCAAAAGATACCCCAACATTTTTTTTCCTCTGCTTCCTCTCTGACAGAGACATTCTCAGTGCCTGGAATGGATTCAGTTCACTAAAGGATTCAGAAATTATACCATACAAAAGATAAGGAGCTACATTTCAGCTAGTAAAATATTCAGTCTTTGCTAGTACAAAAAACAGATCTATTGCAAAAAGGCAATTGAGTTTTATATTGTATTCTGTGACCCCAGACAGATAAAAAAATAAAATAAATCAAAGATATATATATAAAAGACAAAATAAATTTAAAAAAGAAATATAAACCATGAAAGTACTAAAGCAAATTTATTTATAAATCTAGAGTAGGAAGGACATTTCCAAATATGACTCAAAATCCAGAACCCAGAAGGAAAATAAGATGTTTATACATTAAAAAACATAAGCAGTGTTAAAAAAAAAACAAATGATACATTTGGGGGGAAATATTTAAAACCCACAGCATAAAAAAAAATAGATCTGACTCTTTCATATAGAAAAGTAGCTAGAAAGCAAGTGAAAAAAAGACTAAACGCTCCCTAAATATGGGGACAAACATGACACATTTCACAGAAAGAGAAATTAAAGTGGCCCTTACAAAAGTAGAAGGACACTCAACTCATTCATATCTTGTTAAATAATAAGTAAAATTAAAACAAGATAATATTTTTCATTTATTGGATGGTCAAAAATCCAAAAATTAAATTCATTCTGTTGATGAGGCTATGAAGAAGTAGAACTCTCACAATGTTAAAAAAAAATGCAGGGTAGTAAAACACTATGAGGAAGAATTTGGTAACAAACAAAAAATAGGCAATTATTTTTTATTTTAATAAGTCTACTTCCAGGATGTTCTACTATAAATATAACTGTCAAAAAATGACATGACAGCTTTATTTATTATTGCATAATTTTAATTGTAAATAAGTCATCAAGTGTCTTTGAACAGAAGTGTTTAAATAAATTATGATACAATCACATAACAAAGTAAGAATGTCATGGAACTGTAAAAACAAAAGAACAGGAAGCTCTCTACATACTGGCATAGAAATAGTTCCAAAATATGCCATAAACAGGGGAAAAAAGCTGAAGTAGAAGAGCAGTGTTAACAGTGCTTTCTTTTGCAGAGAAAAAAAAACAAGAGTATATATTCATATCACATATGCTATGTTTACAAACATAACATATTGAAATAATAGAACCTATTAAATGGTTTGCCTATATACTTCTGACTCTGGAGCCCGAATCCCTGAGTCTGTTTCCACCACTTACAAATTAAAATATTTTTGAACCTATCTTTAAAATGTAGGAATTATAGGAATTTTTACCTCAGTTTTGATATATGATATAACTGAGTTAATATTTGCAAAATAGAATACACAAGATAGTATTATGCACTTAAGTATTAAAGAACTTTTTTAAGCAAATGTTTGCAGAGGATGGGTTGAGACATGAACAGAAGTAAGATATATCAATGTACGCTTGATTTTATCATTTTAGGTTTTTAACTATGTGTACATATGGTTCAAAGCAATATAAAAGAATTCATAAACTTAACAAAATTAGCTATAGACCCATGAAATTTATTTTTAAAATTTTATTTGTTAAACATGGCCTTACAATTAAGAGAGATTCATCATCAAACCATCAAGAACAAAAGTATAATGATAGAACAAGCCAAGGCTGGTGCCATTCCATGGTTTCCCCCTTTGGGTTCTCCATGGTTCCATGTTTCCCCTACTTAAACCCCAAGTTAATTGGACTTCTCATGGAAGTCGGAGGTTCCCCTACGATTAGATTTCCCCATACTACCTCCCTCAGGTTTCCTTGATATACTTCCTATTACCTTCCTCCCCTTTGTCCCCCCCCACATCCCCCAGCATGCTAGGCAAGGTTCCCCACCATCATGTAAAAATTCATACATGTTGAGGTAATTGTTAGGTTAGCTATCTATTGTACTGTTCCCACATCCAGTAAAAATTATCCCAAGGAGCACTGCATTCTTAGAAATCAGGACTGAGGGGTTGGAGCAGTCTGCGATTGCCTGGCATGCATGAGGACTCATGTTCAAACCCCAGAACCAGGCACACAAAAGTGCTGGAGCAACGAAAGACACATGAAAAACTGAATAAAACTGATTCTCATTCTCTCTCTCTCTATCCCTCTCTATTAAAAAAAAAAAAAAAAGAAGAACTAAAAGAAAAGAAAGAAATCAGGGCTGAATGAAATCTAAAGGTAAAAGAGGGCACAGAAATAATCTTGGTTTTAGTCTCACCAGGATGCTTGGCAGTTTATGGGGGTAGCACACAATCCAAACACTCCTATCAATATGTTAATTGTGACACTATAGATTTGTCATATCAAAAAGGAAAATAAACTTTGCATATTGTCAACATGAAACAACAATTAAAACATTCCTCTTTTTCAGAAAATCTCACAAACAAGATGACCAAGTTTCACTTAAGGAACATTTTATTCCTCTAAAACATGTTTAACATACCTCCTCATTTCCATTCCCTTTAGGCGCTCCCAATTTCTAGTGTTCTAGTGCTGCTGGAAAAGACTATCTTACAAAACAGAACCTACTAACTCTAGTAACACATTATTTCAATCTTATACCATAGTGGTTCTTTCCACTGTGTCTTGTCATAGAATTGCTAAGCTGGTGAAACCCATCTCTTAGGGAGGGTTTCTGTCTGATCCCATTTGTTTCGGCCAGAAAATCACTCTCAACAGATTCCTGAACTGAAGCTGAGATAAATGTTTCTGAAGCCTGAGCCCTTAGGGGCCCAATGAGAATTAATTCCTGCTCCATTGCTCCTTTATGCACTGTATTCTATCACTGAATTGTTCAGACCTTGAACATTTTTTTCTGCTATATATTTTTTCTGCAGTAAGAAATAGGGCTCTAGTTTTTATTTTCTTCTATCCTTCTGCACTTTTCAAAAAGTTTAAATTTTTTTAAAAATTTTAACTAATCATTAAAAAGTTTAATTTCTAACTGCTTAACCTGTTGATTAATTTTCTCTCTTCTCCAACAGATTATTCTATTTGCTTGAAATGATTACTTGCCTTCCTTCACATATACACACACACACACACATTCTCACACCAACCTTCCCTGCCTTAGACCTTCACTTTCTGTGAGCATCCTCCTATGGTTCTTAAATTCCTAAGTCTTATCTATCAACAACAAAATAACTTAATTATGAGTTTACTAATAGTACCTACTGCTCTAACAAATATTTTCCTCTCCAACTTCCTGGGATGAACAATTCCATGGAAGAACTTTTCTCCATCAGACCAACATCTTGCCCATCTAAACTTGAATTTATACCTTCTTTCCTTCTTCTTGCAGTATGACTCATCCTGCTGAGCCTTTTCTTGATTCCTGATTCTTGGAAATACTTCTCGAAAGCACAAAATATGTGTATTCAAACTATAGTGGTTATATTATCTTAAAAATCACCTAACAATACTCTGTGTACTCTGAAGATCTTCCTAGTCTTTCCCAGTCCAGTTTTGACATTTCTAATTTGTCTGGTCCCGGCCAGCAGGGACCGGCCAAAGCATTCAACTAGACCCATTTGCTCTTAAGTTCTCCAAACTATTTCTCTCTTTACCGTGGCTAAAGGCCTCCAGGTGCTTCCCGCCTTCCCTCTCTTTGAGTCAAGGCTATTAACGTTTGGAGTCCTTGTTTATATTGCGGAGACTCTTACTGCCTGCATCTCCTACCGCTGCTGATCTCTCCGCTGTCTCTGCTGCTGCTGCCTCTCTGACTCTCTCAGGCAGCAGGCAGTGGTCTCTCAGGCAGCTTGCGGTCGTCTCTCTGCTTTCCTCCTGACTGCTGCTTGCTTCTTCTTCTCTGACTGCTTCAGGACAGGGCTGCTTCCTTGCTTGCTCTACCTGACTAGTCGCTACTCTATTTATCCATTACAACAGCCAATAGGGGCACAGTGCAAACATTTATCCAATTGTACAAATGAGTGACCAAATAGCTTAGTCATGCCGTCAGGCATTACGTCACTAAGGAAGATACAAGCCAGCTGGGTCAGAGTTGTTTACCACCAAATTCTTTTACAAGCCAGCTGGACCTCATGTTGGGGGAATCCCCAACACTAATTGCCTTTAATATCATCCCTTATGTGTGATATCTCAGTACATTCTTACTTTCTGACTCTCTTTGAAGGATTCATTTCATTTGGGAGCTTATCTCTCTGTCCTTTTTATTGAGGATCAGTCCCTTATTTCAATCTAGTAACAACGAAGTATCTCTCCCTTTTCAAACATATTATTGTTTGAATCTCTTTTTCTCTCAGATGTCTACTTTAACTGCAAAACTCTCATTTTCTGTTACGCTAGTTAAGTCTGTCCTCTAATTTCTTAAGTTTCCTCCTTAAAAAAAAAAATTTTTCCTCCAGCTATTCTAATATTTTTTAACAATTCTTCTTTTGCTCTATATTAACAAATGCCTTCACAAAACTGATTACCAAAATATTCCAACCATCAGTGATTTTACTTGCTTTACTAGCCAAAGCTTTGTCAATAATCTTATTGTTTCTCATCCTCGATTTAAGAAGAAGACATAAATTTTCCTCTGGAAATGTGTGTCCCTTTTTAAATTGATATGTATCTTCATAATTTTATATCTATACACACCTCCTAAGGTTGGAGTCACAGTCTGGATCTGCATGATTAAAGTTATTGTCAGAATAAACAATTATCAAATTCAAAGCTAACTTGAGATCAAGAAGTTGAAGCAAATTTTAAATCTATATACAAGTGAAATGACTCAGATTTGTTCTAGAGTTCCGTCTCAACTCTGAAGGGAGGTCAAGATAAAATAAAAGAAAATCAGAATATGAGCAGACTTTCTATGCCACCTACGCAGGCCTGGAAAATACTGCTAGGGATAGTAGAAACACTGAGACCTCAATGCTTTACACACAGACTCTGTCATCTGTTTTTCTCAGACAAAGCTCCATAGAAAAAATCACACCTGCAGATTATCAGGTCAAGCATCAACAGTCATTTAATTAGGACCCATCTAATAAGGACGTCTCAACACACCTGGTCAATTTTTGCTTGCTGGAATGCTCAAAGCTTGCTTGTTTTTGTTTACAGCCCAAGGCACGCAAACCTGCTTCTACAGAAAAGAATATTTGTTAATATTAAATAGAATTTTTCTGCGGACAAAATCGCCACAGCTACCACTAACTACAAGTGAAAATACATGATCAGTGCCTAGCTCAGTACTCCCAAAGTACAAAGTCATGCCAGAGCATAAAACTCCAGAAAATGACTGTCCTTTTTTACTGACTCCACGTCCTAAAAGCCAAGAGTGTGAGGAAGTCCAAAACACAATGTCTCTCTGGGCCCTCTGCAAGAAATTTTTTTGAAACATCAAAAAAAAAAGTGAAACTGTAATGAAAACAAAACATTCCCAACAACAGCTTGAGCTGTTACTTAAGACTTTAGCTTACCACTGTGGACTTAATGAAACCGACCCCTCAGAAGCGGCAGACTTACCACACGCACCACACACGGCAGCAAAAGAAGATGGCGGCCAGGCAAACTGCTCGGGCTGTTTTATAGTCTGACGGAGCAAATGAAACGGTAACTTCCGGTGGGCAACTTCCGGTGGGCAGCTTCCGCCTAGGAGGAAAGGAAGGGGTAGGTCATGTGTGCCAACATTCATCGTCCAATTCACCAATCAGATGACTGGTTGCTACCTCCACCAGAAGAATTAAAGAGATGTTAGCAGAACTGTTCTAAAGTGGGCCCCACTGTGATGAAGGAAACTAAATTAAGCTTATTATTCCTTTACACAAGAGAGTTCACGTACTCTTCTTTGGCATCTCTTACTTATATATCACAGTGGTCTTTCAGCAAGTCCATGAGCTCTTTCTCTGAATTATATCTTTATCTCAGTTGCTCTGGAGTGGGTTTAAAGATTGCCTGCAACCCTAAAGCAAGCTATTAGTATCTTGTAGTGTGTTTGACCTCTTCTAAACAGGCCAGGATAATAATTAAGGCAATAATGTAATAATTCTTCTGAATTGTTAGAAGTGAAAGGGGCAATAAAATTATTTACAATTATGTGGAGTTTTTAAACTCATATAATTTTGAGATTTTTACATTAGTTGATCAATGAGTGCAGTTCAACATTCATTTATAAAAAGGAAACTATGAGAACTAAAATAGCACTACTGTGTATCAATAAGCAAAAACTTTTTAGAAATCCGTATGGATAATACACACACTAAAGATAACATTGGATGATAATTCTTGCTATTTTCTGGTGTGTTTTAACCTTAATTGTCTTTACAATCAGGTCACTCAAATTTTCTGAAAAATTCATTTTTATATGGGATTGTTTCTAAATGTTTTAATTGCCTATGGACTTAATGAATATTTTATGGATGATTTATGTGAATTTTTTTGTTATAGTCCATTAATTTTTCACTGTAAATAGTAGTACTTTGAATTGAAAAATAAGTTCACAGAAATTTTGTTAAACACAAAATATCATTTCTCTTTCTCATATTTACATACATAATTTTTCACCCTAAATATTCTCATAGGTACTTTCTTGTTCCTCTATTCAGGCTACCAATCTTTAGCAAATATTTGCCAAAGAAAAATTTCATAAAGTAAGCTTTTATTGTTTATAATTCTTTTGAAAGTGTTGCCAAATTTAGATCCTACAAATTTAAAAGCCTTTGAAATTTTATTTCTCTGAGAATGTGAATTTATATAAATTATCATAGGAAACTTATGAAAAAGATTCTTCATGCAAGTAGGAAATTTTCCAAAACACAATTATAGAATTTAAAAATTAAATTATTATACATTATTTAAGAGTCAATTAAATTTATTCATCTTATTCTTTGATTTTTAGGGGTAAATTTAGATGTCTTCCTGTGTCACAGCATTGTTTATAATAACTAAAATCTGGAAAAATCTTGAAAACATACATTTCATTGGCATAAAATTTAAATTCTTTGCTTAAAATTTCCAAATGACATGTAATACAATCTGACAAATTTTAATGCCTTATGCAATATAACATTCGATACCTTTTTAGACCACTTACCTTTACTTACAAAGTAGTTTTGTAAATGATCAAATATTTGTAAAATCCTCTTTAGAAACAACAACAAGGAAACTGCTTTTTTTTTTTTTTTGCTTTGCTTTTTGGTACTCAGTTTTACTTTATCACAAAAGCTTTTAGTTTTATTAATTGTTACAGATAATACTTTGTAAATTTTAAAAATTTCCGCTTGTATAACAATTATAATTCTGATGCATTTATGAATTATTTGATTACTATAGCCAATTATAAGGACACAGTCATTCCCAAGGTTTCTCAATTTAATGAGTATTTAATTTACTATGGCTTGTATTCTACCCAATTTAAATTTATATTAAATTGCAAATTATTTAAATTTAAATATTATTTGAACTGAAAATAAAATTATATTCATAGGCTACCAAAGCACAGAAAACAAAATCAAAAGTAAACTGATGAGATTACATCAAACTAAACAGCTTCATCACAGCAAATGAAACAATCATCCGAGGGAAGAGACAACATACAGAATGAAAGAAAACATTTTCAAATTGTACATCTAACAAGAGATGAGTAACCAGAACATATAAGAAACTCCAAAAACTCATTAGCAAAAAAGCAAATGATCCTATTAAAAATAGTCAATAATATCTCAAAAGAACAAATGCAAATGGCCAAAAAGTATACATGAAAATGTGCTCAATGTCACTAATTATCAGGTAAATACTAAACAAATCCACAAGAAGATATTGCTTCATTCCTGTAATAATGGCAATTATCAAAAAGAGTAAAGGTAACAAGTGTTGCCAAGGTTGCAGAGTATAGGAAACCCTTGCATGCTGTTGGTGGGAATGGACATTAGTATAGCCATCAAGAAAAACCTGTGGAGGTTCCTCCAAAAACTTTAAAATAGAGCTACAATAAGACCCAGCAATCCCACTGCTGGGTATATATCCTAAAGAAAATGAAATCAGCATGTTGAATAGACATCTGCACCCCTATGTTTCTTGCAGCACTATTCATAAAAGTCAAGAAGTGGAAACAACTTTGTGTTCATTAAGTGATGAATGGGTAAAGAAAATGTGGTAGATCTACACCACGTAATGCCATTCAGCCTTTAAAAAAAGAATGAAATTCTGTCATTTAGGACAACAGGAATAGAAATAGAGATCATTAGGCATAGTGAAATAAGCCAGGCACCAAAAGAATACTGTATCTTCTCACTCATATGTAGCATTTTAAAACATTGATATCATAGAAGTTAAGATTATAATGGTGGCTATCAGAGGCTTAGGAAAATCAGGGAGAGCAAAAAATGAGAATAGTTTGATCAATGGGCATTAATATGCTGTTAGGAGTTAGAAGTTATGGTTTTGGTCTTTCCATAGTGCATAACTATAGATAATGATAATATACTGTATAATTCAATAAGTTAGAATAAAGGATTCTGAATTTTTTCACTGTAAATAAATGATAAATGTTTGAGGAGAAATATTTATTTAACCTGATTTAAATTTTAAACAATCTATGCATGCATTGAAATATTATATGGTACCAATTAATACGAAAATTTTATGTTTTTATATATAATTTAAGTAAAGAAAAATTAAGAAGAAAACCAAAAGGTGATAGTACCACAGAAGGCAAATGATTTGAGAAAGCATGTGTATAAGATGAATCCATCAAAAAAAAATCTAGAAAAACATGACATTGAAAATACATATGGTCTCTAGTTTGAAAGTGCCTGAATTTCAAAGAAAAAATGCAAATGTAACAGTACAAAATTAAATAAGTCATGTATCTCAAAGCAGCAAAAATAATAAAAAGTAATCACCAAAGAAAAGCATTTGAAACAAGCATAATATGTGATTAACATTATTGCTTTATAAGGATTCATTAAAATCAAAAAGAGGAAAAATATTCTGATAGAAATGTAGACAGAAAGCATTAACAAAGTTCAAGATAAAATATTAAAATTCAGTATATTAAACTGGGCATGATAATGCACACCTGTAATTCCAGCAACTTGGGAGTCTGAGACAAGAGTATTGCAAGTTTGAGTCCAGCCTCAGCAACCGAACAAGATCCTAAGCAACTTAGCAAGACTCTGTCTCAAATAAAAAATAGAAATGGCTGAGAATGTAGTTCTGTGGTAGAGACCCTACGTCTGATCCCTAAAAACCCCCCAAAAATTAGTATATTAAAATGTTCCAGGATACCAGTAATATAACTAAATTAAAAAGCAATCATAATAATAGCATATATTTTAATTTTGAATAATTAATTTTCCAAATTTTTATTCAATTGTATAATTAAATGAGAAAATAAACTTTGGAAGTGACTAACAGATTTTCTATCTGATATAAAACTGACCTTGTGTAACATTAACAGCTAACATGTCTTAATACTCCTGCACTACAAAAGTTGGGATTAAAAATAGACATTAGATGAACAGTCACTTGATCTTCAGGAAAATATATTTTACTGTGTTATATGTACATGTGCTTTCTCCCACTCTTAATTTCTTGTCTTCCAATATAATCTTCTTAAAGTAACAACTATTTTTGAAGCAGGTGCTGATGATTCTTTCATAGATTGATGTCTTTTGGTATTCGTAGTGATATCACAGTGTCCACCTGGTGGATGAAACATTGATATATTTTTGTATAGATTACATTTTATTTATCAACATTTTTAAAAAACAAATAATTGGAATTTAAAATTCATTAACATACATTTTATTTTTGTGAGCTCACTGTTCCTGGAAAATTTTATTGCAAAATTAAAAATTATACTAAATGATAAAATACTCATTTATAACAAACAGTAAATGACAGAACACTGCAATAAGGGCATTTAGACTACTGCATGTGAACTTGAGAACAGCATCAGTCAGCCTCAGTTGCCCAGGAAAATATTGTGTCCCTTAAATCTATAATGTTTCACTAACTCCATTTACTGGCATTCTGGCCCTTGAGGGCTGCTCATCTCAAAAGCCTACATAATTGCTTGGTACTCCAAGTGGACAGTAAGGGGAATAGCAGCAGATACTTCACCCACCAACAAGATCACAGGAGTTAGACTTCCTAGGTCTTTTGAGATATTAAGTGTCTCAGATCACGCAGCTTTATTTTTATTAGTAAATGTGCTACATGCTGTACTTAATAGGAGAGTGTTTGTTGTGTTGGGTTTAGAAGGGTCGGGAAAAGAAATAAGTTATTGTCGATTGTCGAGTTTGACCAGATATTAATATCAGTATTGAGTGCACTGAACATGGCTCATAGATTTCTAAATGAGACCATACCAGAAGCCAGAAGCAGAAGTACAAGCCAAGGTTTAACAACCCACACTGACTTATTTTAATGAAAATGTGAATGCTATTTTTTTCAAAAAAACTTTTTAATCTGATATAATGCTCTAAAGATTATTTCCTGGCTCAATTGCCAGGAAATAAAACATATCATTCTTTTGTGTGGTATATTTCTGTAAGTCTGACACCTTCAGAACACTCCAGAGAAGTAGTGGAAACCAACGTCAGCTGACAAGATTTCTTCTCACCTGACTTTTATCAAAATATAAATTTTGCTTACCTTTCTCTCACATGCCCTTCCAGGGCTTAATCCCAGAAGTGTAAAGGACACCGTCCGCTTACCTTTCTTCTTTTTTTCCCCTCTGATTGCAGACTACCAATCATCTCATTTTTCTTTTCAGTTTGAATCTCACTCACTAATCCAATTTGGGGGATGGAGTGGTTGAAAATAAGTAAAGGAGATTTTTTTTTCAATTATCAGGTTAATTATTTCCTCTGTAACAGAATAGAAGGGGAAAATAAACTATAGATCTAGGAGGAATGCATGAAGGGTAAAAACATGAGAGGAATATGTCATAGGTCTTAGGAGACACAGAGACTTTGAGAGAAGGGGATAGGGAAGTAATTGTGGAATACAGAGGAACAACTGGGAGATAAGATATTTTAAGAAGTATTTGTGGGACTGAAGCGGTGGCTCAGCGGTTTCTGCACTTGCCTGGCAAGCACAAAGACCTGGGTTCAAACCCCAGCACCACGTACACAACTGAGTGTTGGAGCAACCAAGGTCATGTGAAAAATTAAATAAAGTTGTTTCTCTCCTTCTCTGTCTCTCTCACTGTCCCTCTCTCTTTAAAAAAAAAAAAAAAAAGAAGTATTTGTGTCCATATAATCATGAATGTGTAACAATTCCCTCCAATATGTAAGGCTATGTTGAACGAATTAAAAAAAAAGAAGTGTTTTTGTCATTTGTGTGTATTTCATGGTATTTATGACATCAAGGTAAGCAAATTAATATGCTTGGAAAATAATTTTTGAATTTATGTGTACTATGGTTGTTTGACTATACTGTACCTTTATAATTCCATTTAGATGAAATTTAAAACAACCAAAGGAACATAGGAGAAATTTTAATACAATAATGTTTTGATCAAGAAAGAGTTCAAGTCTAACATAATTAATTACCTAGCTATTCTAGCCCTTGTAAAATATATTTTATTTATAATGCCATTCTAAATAGCTGTACAGTCTGACCATCCACATATGCTAAAAGAGGTTCTATTTCATACTTCCTGGCAAGGTTTTGTTTTTATTGAAACCAATGGCTTGCAAGTTATTTGACAGAACTGACATTTCCATTTATTTAAAGCATATGAACTGCTTATTTATATAGACTCTAATGTTTTGAAATTGATCCTCAGAAAGGAATTTCTAATTTGCTTAGTTTCAAGTTGCCACTTTATTGATTCAATTGCCAGAGCACTGTAAAGTCTGGAGTCAGTTAGTTAATTAAAGGGCCAGTGAAGGGAACATGTAATACTAGCAAGAAAGACACAATATTCTACTGTCACAGTTCCGTGTATCAGAGTCCCCTTGGCTTAAATTGCTGCTATGTTTAGGTAAGATACAGTATGAAGCCCCTCTACTCATAATTAATTTTACTGGAACTGGAACAACCTCTAGTTTCAACACCTTCTTTGAACAACATCTGTGACCCACTTCTCTCAGTCTTAATTTGTGTGTTACAAATGTAGAGACATGTGTCTTCTCCAGATCTTATTCGAGGACAAATGACTGGTTCTCTATCTACTCATCTGTATTGGTATTTGACTATTAAATAGCTTCAGTGCAAAACAACAATATACCAAAATAATGCACATCAAAGGGAAAGAATAGCCTGCATTATCATTCTGTACTAAGTCTAATAATTCAAAGATAATAGATCTTTAAAATCTCAATGTGGAGATGTGAAATGATGACATTCACTAAATGAATAATATCAGCATATTTGAATACCCAGAATAACGTTGGTATATGTGATGATTAAAGATGGCCATGATCTTTAATGGTTCCTCCCATTGAGATGAAGTTTATATCTAACCCCTTAAATCTCAGTGGAATATGTAACTATGTTGACCAACAGAATATTGCAGAAGAAATACTTTCAGTTTGTCTGATGGTCATTAACAGATTTGCTATGTTCTCCTTCTCTCACTTGGAATGCTTATGCTTACTCTGGGGAAAGCCAGCTGCCATGTAATAAGTCTGATATCTGAGACTTGCATACTGAGAAACCCCAAGGTATCCTCGTGGAGAGAGGGAAAGATCTTTAAACAGTCATTGCTGTTGGAACACTCTCAACCCTAGCATCTGGCCCATGAGTGGAGAAAACATTTCATGACTCCATATTTGGCTGGTATCTAACGACAAACTACCTAAGAAACCCTAAGTGAGAATCATCCAGGTGAACTCACCAGAGCAATGGAAAAAACAATGCATTGTTGATTTAAGCTGCTAAATTATAGGGAGCTTTGTAAAGCAGCAGTAGATAACTAGAGTAATACTATTTATTGAACATGTAACATTGTACCAGGTTTCAAAATATGTTCACATGCATTGCCTCATTTAAACATCAAAAACACCTTTGAGATAAGTGATTATCTTTAATTCATTTATGAAGAAACTGAGCAAAGCTGAGATTACATAATATACCTAAATCTAAACACCAGGAAGTGGTATTATGAATCTATAATCCCTGGACCACCCCTATACTAACGTACCCCTTAGTGGTAAGCAAGGTATTACATTGTCATTTTACATATTCAGAATATATCATTTACAGTGTTATGTGGGTATATATGTGTGTTTTTGCCTAGTAAGTTATGCTCACACTCAGCAAACCCATCAAATATACTTTCAACTTCATCTTATAAGGTAGTACAATACATATGTTTGTGTTTGTGTGTGTGTGTGTGTGTATATATATATATCTTGGTATATATCTTGATATATATATATTGATATCTTGATAGATATATAGATATATATTATGAAAACTATAGATCATTTGAATCAATATTAATACAAAAAATCATCTAATATGAAATCATATAATTATGTACCAGACATTTACAAACATGATTAAATGTAAGCCATAATATATAGGATCTAATAACTACATTACATGCATATTATTCAAATACTTCTATCACTGCAGAATTGCTCCTTCTCTTAAAAAAGAAAAACAAATACTGACAGAATAAGAATCACTTTCATAAGATATCCCATCCATACAATACTAATAGCACAGATTACACAGTTTAAGGAGTAATGCTGAAACATTGAAACTCAAAGAAAACACACAATCACATCTAGTTTGCTCTTGAAGTGTTTATAGCCAAGAGGTGTCAGTAATTCCCAAAAAGGAATTCACATTAGTACAAGAGATACAACAAATCATGTTAAAAATTAAAATGTTAATTTTGCTTTCATATACATTAGATCCTTACAGTGTTTTACCACTACTCTATTTTTTATTTCTATCTTTCACTTAGTATTACATAATGATAAAAAGACAAAGTTATCTTCTAAGAGAGCCATCTTTTATTAATCAGGCATCAGGTAGGGGAAATGACTGGCTTAGTTTTGTATCTATATTAATAAATTGTATTGTATCTATATTAATTAAAAAAACACAAAATAAAATAATTAGGTCAGCAACAATTTGATTATGTCCCCAGCAGTATTATACTAAATGTCTCTGCTTTCATACAAACAACTTAGAAATAGCAACAATTTTTGAACAGAATACATTGCTAACAGATTCTAGTACATCAATGAGAAGTTTGGGATTTGACCTTGTTGAATTCACTTCTCTGTAACAATCAACTAACCCAACAGTTCCGTGTAACCAAAACAAATTGCCAATCACTATGCTAGGGATACTCAATCTGTCATCAGACAAATGGGTACGTTAAATTTACAATAGAAAGTTGTGAACGTGTGATCCAATAGTTTGCCTAGTCATTCTTAATCCAAATATAGTCAATTTACAAATTTAAAAAAGGAGATGTGGTACCAAATAATCATACTTTCATATGAAAATTCCCACAAAAGAGATGTGGAGGGTGCAGGAAAATGTCATGAATAATTCTTCTAAGGAGAATCAAAGATGTTCTTTGTGAGTGGGGTTATAAGTACTGTGTGATTTACAGGATGTTGCCAGCAATACAAAAGCAAGAGAAGGATAGCACAGATAAAACATTTATTTGGAGAAGACACCAAGTTATGGTCATTCAGGATATGTTCAGAGAATTTCATTTATTTCTGGGTGGAGGGAAAGAATGAAAGTGACCTAGGGTTTGATTATGTTGATACCTCAATGTTGTAGTAAGGAATGTATATTTTATCCTCTCAGGTGATAAAGAACCAACAGAAACTCTGAGGTGAGTGTGAAAGAAACACAAGTGTGCATTAGAAATATTCTGACATCATTGTATAAAATGGGTGAATCTGGAGATTTGAGACGAAGAAGCCAAAATAAGGTCAATACTTGAGCAGTAATGGAAAATAGATTATATATCACTCAACTTCTATGATGAATGCTAGCATTTTAGATCTGCTCTTTGAGGAAGGTATTTGAATAATTCAGTTAGCTCAGTCTCTAAAGGGCATTTTCAATTCTATGTATGGTTTATTCTTAGAGTGGCCAGAAGGTATAATTCTATTCACAATGCAATCTTTTCCAAAATAAAGAGCAATAGCTTTTCCCTTCACATTTGCTTTTCTAGCTGAAAGAAACATTAGACTTAGTCTTACTTATGAGTAAAGAATACATTGCTCTCATTTAGGAAGGAGCATTATATGATACAGTGGTTGGAAAAGCATGTACTTGAAAAACACAAAAAGAGAAAGATGCCTTCATCTCCATTTTATGAGAGAAGGGGAGAAGGAGATTTTTATTCTTTTCTCTTTTAGACTCTGGTAGGAGCAACATAAACTATGAAGGAAGGAGTATGGCATCACATAATGTTATGCTTACATTAAGGGGTGAGAAAGCAAAATGCTGGAAACTAAAGTCAAGAAAAAAATGGAAACACTATCAAAATGTTAGGGTACATGCCTCTGCTAAGAGTACTCAAGGATCAGTCTGTTTGGTTTTCAAGTGAGAGGTACATAAAGGACATGCTAACAATAATACTATTGCTGAAGCAGACGTGTGAACCTTACTTAATAAATGATCCCATTGATTAGCATTTACCTTAGGCTCTTGACACAGATTCATGAATCCATTTGCTTAGAATGCTAAGTTGATGAATGTTATCCTGAAGACTTTTCAAATGCAAACATAATTCAAACCAATATGAAATGGATGATATTATTTCACTTTCTCCAAAATAACATGAAATGAATAGCATTTAAGAATGAACGTGATGGATGTGTATTCAATATCAGCAAAACATGCTAGAATAAACTAGCAAGATTTTCTTGTGAGATTAATTATCAGATTGCAGAAAGATAATACAGATTAGGTAACAGGGTAAACAAGTTAACAATTACCAAACCACCCAAGGCATTATTTTCAATATCCAAGAAACCAGTAATGACCTTTGGCTTCCAATTAGTCAGAATTGACCTTTGACTATTATACTTTTCCAAAATGAGCTATGTAGAAATTATTCATAGAATATTAAAATAAATAAATGTACATAGAATAATTTAAGCAAATGATTTAATCCAGTTTGGAACGTTATTATAGCACCAAGTCTTCCATTAGCTAATTTTTCCTACTCTATTTATGCTTCATTTTTTGAATAACTTTGGGCTTTTTAATTTTAACTTCCAACTTCTTCTGTATTAGCTATACTTCTCTACTATAAACTTTGGAAAGAAGAGGCAGGGAGTTTCTCAACAGGATTTCATTCAATTGAAATAGATGTTTGGGGAGATATCCGTATATACACATATGCTTATGTATATATAGCTATATGCATGTATATATGTAACAAATAACTAGATGATATATATTAATATTAAAAATTTAATAAAATTATCTTACTAAAGTAGGAAAATATATATAACTCATTAAATACAGAAAATATTGAGGGAATTTACACAATTAATATCACACAAGTAAAACAAGAATATTTTGTACATTGTGTTTTACTAGTATGTATTCATATAGGACTGTGTATCGTACACTGACTGTGGTCAATTTTTTCCCCCTCAGGTACTTTCTTTTATTGAAGAGGGATAGTCAAAAGGCGAAATTTTTCCTTCAGGAAAGTTATTTCAGAATATTACATTCAAAGTATTTCATGATACATTAAAAGATGTAAAAACAAAAAGAAAAACTTCATTAAGAGTGTTATACTGTTCAAAATACTTCGTTACATCAAAATAATTGCAGTTAATATGCAAAGCTAAATATAAATATCAAAAAGCATGGGTTCATAGGTTTTTATTATACATTAATCTCATTCAATTTCTTAGAAATACCTGGGCTTTCCAAGACTAGTCTAAGTCACTAAGTGATTGCTAAACAACATTAATTTTGGCCTTTTATCTTGGGTTAAATCCATCAGAAACACGTGCAGGCACACATGTGCACGCTCATACACCTGATACCCCATTAGTGAGTCACAACCACAAATTGGAAGGTTTTTATGATGTCACATTAAATGTTATGGAACCTATAACTTTTCTTCATCTATGTCACTTAACAGGAATTTTCACAGTTATTAAAACTTGCCAGGGCTGGAGCAGTGGCTTGGCAATTAAGGTGCTTGCCTGGCATGCGTGAGGACACTTATCCAAACCCCAGCACCATGCACACAACAAGTGTCAGAGCAACAAAAGCCACATGAAAAACTAAATAAAGAAGATACTCTCTTTCTCTCTCTCTCACTGTACCTCTCTGTTTGAAAAATAAATAAATAAATAAACAAACTTTCCAAAACTGTGATCTAGATGGTAATGGTCCTTCAGGCAATTACAGAGCAGTGAAAACTAGGGACATTCAGGACAGCAACAGGGTTTCAAAAGTGAAGTATGTCAGACACAATACTGTGAACAATTTAGCAGAAGTCTATATTTATACAGAAAAAAATAATACTTAGTCAAAAATATTCCAAAGATATTTATGTTTATTGTTTTTATATTAAATAGAAAAAAACACATTAGAAGATACAATGTTCTATACTTTAATGATTCCAGAATTTAATTCCAACATATTTATCTTAAAATACAAAGTATCTGTGACCAAATTTTATTGAAAATTAAATCCTTACTATTTTAAAGAATAACTTTCCAGTCAGGAATTGAGACCTGAATTATTCCATAGTATTATACTTGGGTATAACTTTGTTTTCAAAAGCAAAGAAGTTTACTAGCATAAGTGATAAGTTTGGATTTAAGAAGCAAGGGAAGTCTGCTAAAAGAGAAATATTAAATGAAAATAATTTCCTGATGAATTATTTTAAAATACTAAACCAGTGTTTGATAATATCTTTTGTAAGAAAATTCAAGAACAAGATAATAATGACAATGTGCTTTACTCCTTACTGTAATGGACCACAGTAATCCTTCTACAAGGAACTAAATCACCAGGTTCAGGGGGTGATTGCTACAAGCTTAACTGTCTGCTTTGTAGGCAAATGCTGCTCTACATGAAATGAAATCACCTGTATGTGTAACCAAACTTTGAGCCATTATAAATAGTACACTTTACATTTGCTCTTTTGATTGAGGAAGAATAATGAAGTTTGGAGGACAACACATTTAGTGTTTATGACATTATGACACATGCATTATTTTCCTTAATTTACGTACTAAGGAATATTTTCAACTGTCCAATTGAAAAATTTAAAATTAATTGGGAAAAGGAGAATGGAGTAAACTTTATTTATATTCTTCAGGTTGTACCACACTCCAATTCTAAAACTGAAGAAAAAACCTTTATTCCTTCTTATTTTCTTGACATGTTCATTATCAAAGTAATTATTAGGGCTTTCCTTTCATTCAGGAAAAGTTGGTAAAAAATTTAACCTTATATTTCACATTCTGGCCATTCAACATCATATCACATGAAAATTGGATTCTTATTCATTTTACCAATAAACTATCTTAAAATCCTACAAGCTTACCTTATCACCAACAAATAATTGTCTCTTGAAAAAAATGAAAACTCTGATTTACTGTATACTTGCATTAGGACACAATACATATAATCAGTAAAATGATAAGCTAACATTCAACATTGTATCATCAATATTGGCATAGAGGAAATACATACTACAGTTCATAAATACAAAAAACTGAAAAAGAAAATATGTCAGTTAAAGATTAACTGTGATATTATACATTCTCTGTTATCAGTTTATTTTCCTTCTCCTAAAGAGATATCCCTAGTAATAATTTGTATGAACACTAGTGGAATGCTATAGTTTATTTATTAATTTGCCCTTTAAAATAATATTATGTAATTGGTAAAATGAAAAAGTCTTATGGAACACCATACCTTTTGGTATTTGGTAGATTATTTTAAGTCATACTATAGTAAAAATAAAAATGAGGCATATTTGGAAAATAAAAAATAAATGAATTCAGCAAAATATTGTCATTAAACAGATGATGTAGATATATACTAAAAATTAATTGTGCCTCACATGATATTCATATACATTACATAATTTACAAGGGAAAAATTTTTGCCAACACAAATCTACATCACCTCTATATTCTAAACAATATTTTGCCAACAGCATTTGCTTAGACTCTTGGATTGCACAAAGAAATCTCAATGCATTACAGGAAGATATTTCCAAAGTAGGATACATCTTATAGAACTAGATTTATATAGAATGAGTGGAAGTAATAACAAACTAAAAGAAAACTAGATGAATCTTACATAGTATAAAAGTGGAATAAGAATAAATTAATACTAAATTTTAGCATTTAGTACAGAATATATTTAATTTATCCTGTATACCTATGACCAGTTTTGCCATAGTCTGGGAACATCTACAGACTTTTCATATACAATTGTGCAATTCTTTCTCCCAGGTTGGTATTTCCATGAAATTGAAGGATTCATTCATAAAATATTTTTCCCGAGTTTTCATGTTTTCTTTACATGGAATCATTTTTCCATTTGAAGTAAAGAAATTAGTCACTCATAAAAAGAAAGGACTTTTAATTTAACATTTCTTATATCAAAGATGAGCCTGAGCATTCTACTTATTTTCCAATAGAAATAATTGATGATAGAGGAAGGACAGGAGAGGAAAAAGGGAGGGTATATATAACAAAGTATGTTTTGCACCTCGAAGATACTACTTAATTCCCACATTATCAATAAAAACTGGAAAAGTAAAAAAATAAAAATAAAAGGGAGAGCAGTAGAGGAAAGAAACCAAGTGGAGAGAGGAGCTAAGGGAGGGGTAAGAGCTGGGGAGGAATATTGCCCAAATTATATTGTTATATTGTATGCAGGTATGAATATGTAACAAAAAGTTTGCATTTGTTCTGTACAATGATAATGTGCCAATGTTTATGTAGGAGAAATACATAAACATTTTATAAATTTCCACTAAACTCATCATTATTTTAAAGTACATTAAATTTGCTTGTCTCATTGATTAGACTATCACTTCAGTGATCTACTGATGAACTGAGGGACAGGAAAATATAAATCTTGTATCAAAATTAGCACAGAAAGAGAAATACATAACTGAACAGTGAAGCCTGGGAATGAAAGGAGTGAAAAAAATAAGAGAGAGGAAAGCAATCTCACAAGAATAAACTCTGGGACTCTCTAAGGGAAAATAAAAAATGTTTGCAGAAATACTACCCAAATAAAGAAGTTTCCTTTTATTTAGGAGGTTTTTGCATCAGTCCCTGATCCTTCCTAGTTTTATGATGTATTATATGTGTGATTTAATCCAGACTCAATGTAATATTCCAGGGATATTGCTATGCAGGTAAAATCCACTTAGTTCCAGGTATTATATCAATAAAAGATAATCTGGTCAACCCCTGGTCTAATGGAAATATAAATGTTAGATGGTGATTTCATTAAAGATTATGAAATAACAGCATTTATGAAGACCTACAAAATAACATTAACTATGAAAAATTAAACCCTTTCCGTAATTAACTAGAAATTAACAACAAACTACGATGAGTAAGTAGCTTTCCAGTAGGGAGACACCTGGACCAATAGGAGAAACCAAGTTGATTGGCACATATCTTGGGCAGGGCACAGATATCATGAAGTGTCATGATCTTGAGATGTCCGCCAAAGACAATTTTTTTGAAGCTGCCATGAGAAAGATCATAAGCAAGAGGAAAGCAAAATCGGTTTTCATACCAGTTATATATTCCGAAATGGTAGAAAATGGAAGTAGAGGGAAAAAGGCTAATAGAATACATCTAATAGTTGCTGGATAATACAGATTAAAGTGGGGAAAAGAAAGAGAGGGAGCAATAAACACCAGCAATATAAACTTAGGAAAAATAAAACTGGAAGAGCTACACTGTAAACTAAATAGACCCCCGGACGTCAAAAATAGAGGAAAAATATGCTCCTTAGGCAGAAGATAAAACAGATTTGGGGAGGTGGGCTTGACATCTGAAATTTAAATAGCTTCTGTGGGCTGATCTGACTCACCCTCCCACCACTTCCCACATTGTAGTTCAGTAAATAGCTGACTTAGCTCAGTGATTAATAGAAAGAAACCAGCCCAGAAAACAGGCAGCGGTAAAAATGATCTCACTAATAGAGTAAGAGGTTCAAAGAAAACAGAATGTCTTCAATAAAGGGGATATAAGCAGCAGACAAGATTTTAAAAAATGAAATGGTAAAACAAAAGAATTGTGAAAAAATTAAAAATTATGAAGTTGAAAATTGCGCTCAATCTTACAAAATAAAATCAAAACAATTGAAAATTCACTTGGATATTCTAAACAAAAACATCTATTCATAAAAAATGATCATAGAGAATATTATAAATATTTATAGGGATAAAATAAATTTAACATAATTAGTATTCCTAAATAGAAAATATTAGACATATAAAAGGAGAAAAGGGTCCCAAAATAAAGACTGAAATTTAAGATAGACTAGAGCCCCTAAAATGTCTTGCATTGAAGAAAACTCTCTGAACATCAACAATTTTACCTTTTTATTAAATTGAGATAAATTAAAGTTAATTATTTTATTATTTAATCAGCAGCACATAGTGGCATATGTGGCTCCTACATTTAAAAAAAATTGTGTGTTTTGATTAATCTATTATTGTATACAACATATTTATACAAAGGTATATGGCATGATAGTCATGAAATATGAATTTCTGGGTAGAGGGATTTTGAAATCATTTTAAAATTGTGCAATGCTTTAATTTCTAGCAATCATGCTCCATTTTACAAAACACAATTAAATCACTGGAGTTAAAAAGCAAATGAAAAGGCAAAAATTAATTAAGAAAGGAAAAATGAGAGATTTCAGTTTTTCCACTGCACTGGATTCATGGCCCTCCATCCACACAGCAATCTGACAATTTCTCTAAAACATAAATATAGAATGTTAATCTTCTCTTGTTATCCTACAAAATTCTCAACAAAATGCCACACTGAGTCAAGTCTAACGTCTAGCAATTTTTCACAAAAATTCTCCCTGATCCAGCCCTGTCAGGTCTTTCCAATAACAAACAACCCGTGCTCCCCTCGATTCATGTTTTCCTCGCTTCCCTCCAACCATCCTGAACTGACTGTGGCGTTTTCCTTGACCTCTCAAATCCCCATCTTTTCTCATGCTTCAGGTGGTGATAAAAACGTGTTTTCACTTACTATTTGTGAAAGTAGGGTGGACTGGGGCTAGAAGAAAACTAAATTATTCTATGAATTTTCAGTTCAGCATCATCTGTGTGAAGTCTTTTCTGTTATCATTTTATTTTTTTCCTTAGCAGCAAGCACATAAAGTTACATGTATCTTTTCCCACCATCTATATGAGTGCTATGTCCATATATGTTAGAGTCCAAAGCAAAAAGAAACTTTATTAATACTTATCTCACAATTTGTATATTTTATCATGATTTTTACAATAACTTTATTTTTAAACAATATTGATTTTAAATATTTATTATGATTATTATGGGTTCTGAGATCCCCACATATTTTGGTGCCTGAGGTAAACATGACATCACCCTAAATCCTGGCCCTGGTATGGACTATTGAGCATATCACTGCCCTCTGCAGCTATGTGTCTATCATCTCTCATCACACTGCCAGTGACCACCTCCAAAGAAAAGGACTAGTATCAGTTGTCTTAATATATCTAAAATTCAGCAGACCCAATACTGGAAAGGAATCCATTCAGCAATGATGAATAAAAACCCAGGATAATGAAATGAAAAAAAAAAAACCTAATATATTCTTTTATCTTTAACAGGTAAAATCCTTCATGGGAGAAAATAACCAACCTAACTACAAAATCCATTTCTTCTGACTTTTGTTGTTGTTGTTGTTGTTGTTGTTGTTGTTGTTGTTGTTTTTGATGGCAAGGATACCTTACTTAGGGGTAAGTCATAGCTTAAGCTTGTTACATAGATTTTAATTAATATTGAGTGTAGGTATTAGAAGGGTATGCCTGTATTTATTATGAAAGTCAGAGAATGATAAACTTTTTAAAAACTCTTGGATATTATTTCATCCATCCTCTCCCTGTTAGAAATAAGAGGTCTGTCCTAGAGCAGTTGGCTTGTCTAAAACCACAATATACTCAGAAATAAAATCAGTGACTTATCTCTTTAGTGCTTTTCCACTGGAGATTGTTCACAAATCTAGAAGAGGGGGTCTTTGGAAAACAGGCGACTGTAGAGTAGAAATTTTGCCCCTCAAACAAAATTACTAGTGTAAAGGTAAAATAAAGCACTTAACAATTTTTTTAATATTGCTTAAAGCAAGGTCACTGCTTGCACATCTGTGACTCATTTCATCTATTAAAGAAGGTGCTTAATTCAAGATTTGTGAGACCCAATCTAAAGTGTATGTTTTCCAGAGGACTTGTATGTGCACAAATGCAAGTCATTTTAACTGTGGCTTAATGATGAAAATATATTTTTATAACAAGTTATGCCTGGAGGAAATGAAGTGATTATGAAGCAGTTAGTGGGGCTAATATGGAATTGAAAACTCGAATACAGATACTGTACTAGTACAAATAAAACCATTCTGAATTTTCATCTTTGAAAGATAGACATACAAAAGCTCCATTCTCACCCTGAACTATTATTCTTTTTCACAAATTACAAGGCATTTGGAATCCCTTAATTATTCTCATGAGATTTTGTAATGGTGAAAAGTGACTGGCTCTTCACAAGAGGGTCTTAACGTGCCTCTGAGTTATTGGGAAGACATAAATGATGACAAATGTGAAAGTCACTGAATGGATTGGATGAATTTTAGTTACAGAAAATGAAACACACATTATAATTATTAACACTGAGTGAAAGTGAAATAACTCCTTTCTGTACTAACAGGTAGACTCTCTGGTTAATTTATTCTTCAAGTAAACAATTAAATCTGTCCTTTTGGGTTTTTTTTTTTTTGCCGCTTAATTTATTTTTAAATCTTCACATACCAGAGCAAGAAAAAAGTAATAAGTACATCTGGATCTACAAATTTTTAGTCATTTACTTCATCCCCTTAAAACCCATAAAATTGAAAGAATTTTTTTTAAAAAAGGAAGCCAGTAAAATATTTAAGAATAGACCAATGGAGTAGCAGAGTAAATGTTCCTTACTGAAGAATTAAAGTCATTTTATCAGAATAGTGAATGATCAGAGCATCAAACCACAATTCCAAGCACTATCTTCAAGGCCAGAAAGCTATTCACATTCATGAAATAATTTATGATAGGATTTTTGGTACAAGTAGTCTTTATTAAATATATACATATGTACAGATTTTACTGGGCCTCATTTTACTAAAATCAATTTGTAAATGAGGGATTTGGACTGCATGATTTCTATAGCATCTTTCAGCCTTAAAACGTGCTGTTTCTATGAGATACCTAGGGTTAAACAAGAAAAAATGCTCAAATATGATTCACAATTAATATTTGTGATATTTTACAGGGCTGATATACAACCATTACAAGTCAATACAATAACTGAAAAGTCGATGCCAATTAATTTATATAATTTATTTTCTAAAAAAATAAGAGCTATTCTCTGCAAAGTGGCCATTCTATCAAAACATTCCCCCAAACACTAGGAGCACACTCATTTCACATACACCTAGAGCAGGTAGAAAGAAGTATAGAAGAAAAATTTGGAAGTAACACAACAACCAAGAAACCCAACAGACCTGAATTGAGCTTCATAAGACAGCTGCAAAAAATTCAATTAAGTTGTTAAGCTATGTAATAAAAAAGAAAAGTCAGTACATGAAAATCCCTGTTGAATTGCTTAACAGTGTCAGTGACATCCGGCCCTATGGCTATGAATTTTTTTCTTCACTTCTTTCCTTTGCTGCTTTCATTTAAAAATACTCACCTTAGTTATGAAACCTTACCAAAACTCCCAGAAAAGAAAACACAATATCTACTCAAAAGAACAGAACTTTGGACACAAAAATGTCCCAGAATGTCAGCATTTCAGCAGCTCATATAGATCCATGTTGGGGAAAGCATCTAAAAAGGCTTAGAGAGTACTATTTCTGATGATTCTGTGATTCTGATCAAATTGTTATCCTTATCAAATTTGAGACAGGTCATCTATTTGGTCTTACAGTGACCAGATTTTTTATTTTCAGATACTTGGTGCTTCTTCTTTTTTTTTTAACTTACAGAGTAATCTGTACCACGTTTTCATTATATTTTGAAAATCAATTGCTGAATTGTACTAACATTAGCTTATCTCAAAGTGGCTATGTGGACAAGTATACTTGTTATCCTATATCAATGTAGGAGAAACAAATGTTTTGGAAATGCTTTCAGACTCTAACTAAATTTCTTTCATAAGGAATGCAACATCCTCTGCTAGGTTATGGTTCTTCAGCATGCATTGACTGTTCTACTACTGAAGTAATATTGTAGGTAAATGTGACAGAGCTTTCCTAGGAGACAGTGTCTAGTAGAGTGCCTGGAACACTCGAGGCTTAGGCTGAGTAAGTTTGCCATGAGTCAATACAGTACATACCTGAATGAGCTACTATGAAAAATAATTCATACAAGGAGTTAAACTTTGGCTCAGAGCACAACATTTCAAGTCAACTGTTAAGTACTGTTTGGCCAACACATGAATCAAAACACATTTTTCCCTGGTTTATGTCTTCATTTTTGATGCTGCAGAGACTTCACTCTATTGATCAGTGTTTGTTTTGTTCCATTTTCATTTCACGGATGTTTCATTTAACAGGGAAAATCCTTTTCTGGCAGGTTCTAAGAGAATCTCCAAAGGTCACTGTATATGACATCAAATAAACAATTCTCATTAAGGGCAGTGCCACTGGGACATTTAGGGTGGCTGGTTGATATTCATTGGGTAGTAAAAATGTCATAGTCTGTTTTCAAATTTCAATGCAAAAATATGCACCACATATCTCCAATAGCCCTATTTCTCATGTTCCAACTTTCCAGGATGGTCTGTATTCCATCTAATTTGAACGCTGAATAGATTCTTTTTAAATCCTCTTTCTGAAAAGAAAAATGGTTCACTTTCTCTTCACTGAGGAATTAATTAACTCTCCCAACAACTGGCTTGTATTTTTTTAAAATGGAAAAATTACATAGAATTTTTATTTTAGTAAAGAATAATTATCTTTTAAAAACATTTAAAAAGACAGTCTGCATTTTCATCATCTTTTAGGAAACTAATATAGCAACGAAGTTACATTAGACTTTCTGATTTCTCCATAGTGTCCTTAGATAAATAAACAACCCAGTAGACCATGTTAAATGCCCCAAATGTGACTGGAAAGAGAATACGGGCATATTTGTCTATTTTACTTGTGCCAGATCCAGAAGGTGGAGGAGCAGGAGGAGGAGCAGAGGCCAATGACTTCCCAGAAGCCCCTGTGGTGTTAACTGCGGTCTTAATCCGCTCCAGTCTGGACCCAAACACCGGACGAGTAGAAGCAGATCCAGCTGAAGTTTGTCTCAACACAGCCCCAGTTCGACCAGGAGTAGAAGAGGGGGCAGATGGAAGTGCTCTTGCAGCAGATATTGTTTCCGCTGCATTTGCCCGGCTGAACGGGTTTGGACTGGAAGCCAGGTAGGACTTAGATGTGGCTTCAGAGGATTCTTGAACAACTGGAGTGGATTTGCTAGGATGGTTTCCCACCTCGGTTCTGTTGCCAACAGCGGATTCCGAGTGGACCAAGGCATTTGTTCTTTTTCTCATGTTCAAACTGGCATTTGTATTCTGAAAAAGGTAGTTCAAAATTTTAATTGGCTATGTCACTTTTTGTAAATTTGTATGAACTCTAAAGAGATGAAAACACATAAGTCATATCCATAAAACAAACCTTTATTAATCTTCCATAGCCAGTCAGCGTGATGCAAACATTTAAACATACCTAGCAGAAAAGAATGTATACATTTGAAACTACGAATCAAAATCTTCTATTTCATAATATGATCTACTCTAATAAATAGAGCTTAAATATATAAAGAAAACTAGATTTTTAGTACTATAAACTGGACATACTTGATTTTAAGAGTACATAACTATACTTAAACAAGTTCTTTGTTCAATTATATTACAAATAATTATCCTATAACAACATATACCTTTCAGAGTTTTGTATATGCATTTAAGAATTGTATCTGGTCTTGTGCACAAAATAACAATAGTAATGTCTACTTGTATATTATGGTTTGGATATGAGATGTCCGCTGAAAAACTAACATGTTAGATAATGAAGGGATATTCAGAGGTGAAATGATCAGATTATAGGAGCAGTAACCTCCTCATGGCTTAATTTATTTGATGGATTAATAATTTGGGCTACCTCATGCTAACTGTAGGCATGTGAGCCATGGCTAGAGGAAGTAGATCACTGAGGTTGTGCCTTGGGGATTGTATGTTTTCCTCTCTTTTCCTGCTTCTGCCAGGTGAGTAGCTCTCGGCTGCTGCATCCTTCCACCATGATATTCTGCCTCACCTCAGGTCCAGAGGCATGGAGTCAGCTGACTATGTCCTGAACCTTTGAAATCACAGGCCCAAAATATACTTTTCCTACCCTAAGTTGTTCTTGTGAGGTGTCATGGTCGCAAGAGACTAACACAATATGCATGAGATTCCTATTTAAAAAAAAATTTAAAACTTTAATTTTCAAATTCTGGAATGTATTTTCATAAAACAATCTCAGGCAAGACTACATATTATTAAAGAATCTAAAAACCTTACATACTTTAGTTTTCATCACAATTAATAGTGAAAACAAAAAAATATAGATTTTATTTTTATTTATTTATTTATTTTTGGTGCCAAGGACTGAACCCAGGGGAACTTAACCACTGAGCCAAATCTCCAGTCATTTTTAACTTTTATTTTGAGACAGGGTCTCATTAAATTGCTTAGATCCTCTCTAAGTTGCTGAGACTAGCTTTGAACTTGCAATCCTCCCACCTCAGCCTCTGGAGCCACTGGGATTACTGGCATGCACCACCAAGCCCAGCTGGAATATCAATTTTAAATAACAGGTTGTATTAAACAGATAAATAGTATCAAAAATAGTTGTGTAAATATCTGAATTCATACATTTACAAAGAGCAATTAAATTAAAATGTAATTGACTATTTTCAATCAAATTTTATTTGTAGAACAAAGCTATATTTAAATAAAGTTGTATGGTAAGCCATTAAAATCAATTTCTCTTACAATGGAAGGGACACAATAAATAAATCCACTATAGATTACTCATGCTACAGAGTAAAGCAATAGCTCAGATGGTCCCCAAATAATCATGTCTGACTTTAGAAAATAATATGATATTTTGCAATAATTTGTCTTCCCTGATTGTTTATTTCAAATTGTATTAAGGTTATGTAATATCTTCTATCCATACCATTTTGTGACATACATTTGGGTGAAGAGATGGAGAAAGAAAAGGAGCAGTTCAAAAGTGGGTGACTGGAAGGAGCCAGCCTCAGAGATAAATTGTATACAATTAATTGAGAACTCACTTTAGAGAGGAAAGTTTATTCTACAAATATCTTTCTCAGTACCACACTCATCAAGCATTTTGAAAATGTTCCATCCATATCACATATCCTTGTGAATTATGATTTCAAGGTCAATGAGTCGAGAAAGGAAACAGCCTCACAAAACACAGAGCCAGAGCAGACTCTGAGAGGTTTAGAAAGCATTCTTCATGTCAGCTTGGAGTATTCTAAGCGGGCTGCAGCTGAACTAATGAGAAATTGTCACCTAACATATGGCACCTAATTCTGGTGGAGACAGTTGAAACCAAAATTGACATCAACCTAAAAAGTAAAGATACCATTACTGGTCCTGCACTTTTCTTCTACATAGCACATTATAAATGACATCTAATTAATCATCAGATTTTAACTCTGTTTTTAAAGAAAGGCATAGTTTATTATAATTAATTCTAAAATATTGTATACTTGGTAAAGAATACAAAAAGGATAAGGTATATCCCTGAAGTTTAAGAAGTGAACACTACCATTTGCAAGACAATGTACACACCCTAAAAACAACAAAAATAAAACAAAAAATATATTCAAAGTCCAAACTGAGAAAAAATGCTGAGTATCCTAAGAAGAGAGGGGAAGACAGTAGAAAGGGATGAATCGAACACATATTAGAGAATTACATGCATGTATTTTCAAATATAATCTGACAATTTTGATATTGTCTTTGTCCACTAAAAATTGAGGTTGAGGTATCTATGACCTTTAGAAACCTTTATTTTTCCTATGACTAAATTTTAAGAATTTGAAGACTTCTAGTTCCAGCCAAAATGGAGTGTCAGCACATAAATTTACTCTTCTTCCTAAGATGACCAAAAAATAGACAAAATGTGAAAACTATTTTTTAAGACACTGGGTATTAGGACTATAATTGCTGATGGAGAAGTAAATTTGAAATGGATTCCATGCTTCGGTGCAAGAAAGAGAAACCTAGGGAGGGGGAGTACAAAATTCTGTGAGTTGAGGAGATGAATCTAAGAATCTGGGGAGACCAGAGAGAATGCAAAATGAAGATAGATGTCCAAAAATCTAAAGGGAGTCCCCATTTGGTATTATACTAAGCCTAGATCAATTTAAGAGTGCAAGGTAACTACCCAAGCCTGAAAAAAGGACCATCTTAAAGGATTCAAGGCAACAGTATCTGATGCTCTCACAAAGCCAGGAATAATGCAAGTTCCCACTAGCCAGAATGGAAAATGTCAACATTCATGTAGCATTTGGTAGAATACTCAGAAGGTCCTGACCTAAGCAGAATGGAATAGCTCTAACCACTACCCTGGTGCTGCCTTATAAATTTTAATAGCAAGACTGGAAAGGATGAAAATGTCTCAGAACTTAACTGTACCTCAGAACAAAGCACAGTGATATCTACATTTTTCATTCCTGCTAGACCATTATCCTATTATCCTTCTAGAATTTCTGAAATCCTGTGAATCAAGTTCTGTATGATAGATTAGTTTTAAAATGGAACCAATTAATCATCTCCATCCTCATATCCTTTGTAATATATACTCTCCTCCCCAATCAAGAGATAGAGTCTATGTCCCCACAAGCTTCCTTATGATTTTCTTTAGCCAACAGTATGTAGTGGGAATGATGGTGTATCATTTCCATGTCTCAACCTCAGGAATTCTTGTTTGCTTCTGCTCGCTCTTGAAACATTGCCACCACCACCACAAAGAACAGGCCTGGGGCAGTCTGCTGGAGAATGAGAAATCATTTGGAGCAGAACCAATTATCCCAGTAAGGCTATAGTATATCACCCAATAGCTAGCTGATACTAGACACACAAGTCTGTCTCATTTAAGAGAAGATGAACAACCTAGGTGAGCTTAATGGAGATATCAACAGAACTTCCCAAATAATCCACATACAATACAGCAAAAGTAAATATCTATTGTAAGTGCAGGAAGTAGTATAATGGTTTGTTACACAGTATTATTGTGGCAATAGAAAACAAATGTAGACTCATTAAATCAAGGGTCCTAACAGGAGTTGTTTCCAAATCTCTCTTGAGAGGGACAGTTCCTGGGGTATTCTAGGATAATGAGGCTGGCTTGCCAAGAACTAATAAAAAAAAACCCTTAGGGAGTGCTTTTGCCTAACTTCACACACTAGTTAAACAACCAAGGTATTCTGATAATCCCATTTCTCAAGAATTACAATATTTTAATACTGGGGGAGATTTCAGCTCATTTTGCAGTAGAGGGAAATAAGAGAAGAAAGGTCACAATTGGCTGGAAATCAGCGGATTATACATTGATTGTTTAATCTGCGGCATGGAACAGTCTCTTGACTCACAAGTATGCAAGAAGCTTTAAGAATATAAAACATGTACCTGCCTATTTGAGTCAGTGAAGTATTTGTAATAGTCAAGAATATCAAGAAAAATTATACAAGACTTAGATATCAGAAAGGAATACAGCACATTCCTTCAATGTCATATTGGAACACTAATTAACAAACCCATCCAGAAATTATTAAGTCTGTAGGATAATTTATCCAACTGTGATTTTGATATTTAATATTTGATTAGAGTCCAAACTCTTCAAAGTTTACAAGCTAACTTTTAACTTCTTGTCTAGTAGAGAAGACCACAAGTTATGGTTCTATTGCCCTATATATTAGGCATTTCTGTATCTAACCTAGCAATCTTATTCTCATATTCCTTTTGTTGAAAAATGATTACAGGCAATCATTTCTCAAAAAATTTTAAACTAGTTTTTCATGTGTTTTCTTAATTAATTAAGGAGTCAAATCTTTGACATACACTCGTCCTAAATTTGTATGAGTCATGTATTTTGATGATTGGATTTTATATTTTGACATTTACTATTTAATTAGTTTTAAATAGCAAAGAATTATAAGCATAGATATGAAGAATATACTGAGAGAAAGGGTAAAGCCCAGGCAAGAGACAGTATTAATTTAAGATGATTAGAATGAAAAATCAGCAAAGCAAGAAACTATATGGGAATGTAGGAAGCAGTATGGATAATGTCACTAAAATTACAGCCTGAAAACAAAGATCAAATCTTTATATTCCCAGTTTTAAAGTGTCAGTAAGCTCCTATAATATAAAGACTGTTTTATAAATTATTGTTGGATAAAGCACATAGTAGGAATCAACTATTTGATAATTGATATGGAATAATACAGAATCAAGATCCATTTTCAAATGTTATGATCAAAATTTTTGTATCTGGTCTCCAAATTACTAAACTATTACAGGTAGTATCTAAGGCATATGAATTATTTTGACTGAATCTAAAGTCTCAGAATACCTATGAAGTTTCAGTATTCTATATATCATTCCTCAGATAAAAGAAAGGGGAATTTGAGTGATTTGAGACTTAAACCTACGCTCTGTGCTAAACAGCTAAATGATGCTCAACTTATCTTGTACTTATATCTCAAGGTCTAGTGTGCAACATGTAGTTGACATTCTCCATAATGACAAACTACAAAAGAATTGAGAAATCCATTGACCTGCCTGGTGCAGAATACACTAGGAAAAATATTCACACAGCCTTCAACCAATGTGTCAATCACAGTGATGTTGCGTTTCATAGAGTGCACAGACTTCAGAGGCTCCATTAGTATTCAACAAACCCACAGTGGTTCCAAACAGGAAAAGCACCTAAGCTGCACTTGAATTTTTATAAATTAGTTTGAAATCATTTTGTCATTAGTCACAATAGCCTGAAGCAAAGAAACTGGTGGGATAGAGATGTGAGGTGGCAGATTCAAACATTACCAAGAAATGAAAGCATCAATAGGCAAACAAGAGTAGATCCAAGCAATTTGTCAATCATGACTAGGATCTGACACAATTTCTAAAAAATATTATCAACTGCAAAAAAAAATTCATCTCAACTTATTACTCTAGCAGCAAGGAGATAAAAGTGACTAAGATTAGATTTGTAGAATGCAAGAGCTACTTTCATACCATTTTCATGAGAAGCTAATGAAGTTTAATAAAATATAATTTAACTCTCCTAAATTAAAAAACTAACAAGGCTAATAATGAACAGGTTTATCCTCCAGAATATCAATGAATCATACAAAAAATAGGAATCCAATAATGCAAAGACATTTATTCAAGACCATTCAGACAAGGATTCAGGGGTAGCCACACATCTTATTTAATAAGAAAATAAACAAGTATAGTAGAACAGCTGTAACTAACCCCTAAGGTAATGATTTACTGAGCACTATTATAGCAGTTTTAGAAAGTGTTTCCATGGAGAAATGAAAAGTATCACCTCCAAATAAACATAATAAATATTTTATAAATATTTACCAAAGGATTTTTTCATATATTGGGCTACAAATTGTAGCTCAATAAATTCTGAGTTCCCTATTTATTGTTTTTCATTTCCACCCAATGTTAGCATTTAATTCAATGTTTGTATTTCCATAAGCTTTAGAAATATTATTTTCAATATTAGATACTGGTATAAATTTATGTATTCAATTTAGAAATACCAAAAGAGAACTTTAAAAATTCATTCATTTTGCCTTTTACATATTTGGAGTTGAATGTTTAAAATTTAGAATTCTTTGAGATAGGCTATTTTGAGATTCGTTTTGTTTCAAAGTGAGTCTAGAGTTTCTTTTTATTTGTACATGCTTTGTATTTTAAATACATGATTCCAGTGAAAGAAACTGCTTTTTTGGAGACTTCACTAGTGAGTACAGAAGTTCTCAGCTTGGTTAAATGGATTTGTCTAGAATGCTGCCTGGATTAAGCACAGAGGCTGCCTTTATCAATGCTGCCAAAGAAGCCTGGAGAAGGAAGAGTGCAAAGGACATTCAACCCACTTTCTCTAAACTAAACACTAAGATGAATTAACGAATCCTTTCTTCTCAATACAGAAAAACAGTATTGTAGTAAATTGAAATATTTTATAAGAAAAACCTGGGAGCTAAACACTCAAAGTCTCAGGCCTTATTTGCAGAAGTTCTTTCATTAATTACCAGTGTTATTGCAAGTGATCTAGGGATCAGAAATTGAAAAACACTGCTAAATTACTAGATTACATGCCCTCAAATCAGACAGACCTGGATTCATGTACTGAATTTGTTATTTACCAGCTAGGAAATATTGCAGCAAGATATTTTACCTCTTTAAACTCAAAATCCTTCTTGCTACAGGATTAATAATGGGTTAATAACAATGCCCTCCTCAAAGCTAATAATAAGATAATGTATGTAAAACAATTAGCACAATGTCTAATATATAGTATGCACCAAATGAATACTATACAGAAGAAAACCTAGCTGAGGTCAGATAATCAGACTCTGCCTCGAAAATAATGGATGGTTATGGAAGAGATCATGATGAGTAAAATCAGCTTAACCCAGAGATCTAAGGGTCGATTGTCTCCACTCATCTGTGGAGGTGGGGTCTAGACCCTGGACAATGAGAAAGTTGGTCTAGTAGCATGAGTTAAATCCAGATAAGATGTAATGCTTTACAATCTAATACCTTTTTTAGAGTTATAGTGGGAAGGGGAAGGGAGGGATAAGGGAGGGTAATTGGGGGGGCACTCCTGGGGATAATTGCAATATCCAGAATGTATACATATTTTATACACATTTTATATTATTTTGTTAAAATCTTGTAAGGTTGCTCAAAATAAAAAAACTTTTAAAAAAAGATCACTCAGAAATGAATAATTATCGGAAAGAAAAGTTTAGGAGACATTTTTATATATCCATGATCATTTCTAATAATCAGTAAGGTAAATGAACATTGAATTAAAAATAGTCTGTGTGGTGGCTCAGCAATTGGAGTGCTTGCCTGGCATAGGCGAAGACCCAAGTTCAAACTCTAGTACTACATACACAACTAAGTGTTTGAGAAACAAGGGCCAGATGATAAATAAATAAATAAAATAATTGATTCTCTCTCTGTACTCTCTCCCTCTCTCTTACGAAAAGTAACCACAAAGCTCTAATAAAAAAAATTTTAAAGAAAGTTAATCTTTAAAAATAAAACAGCCTATGTGAAATTTAGTGAAGGAAAGGACGTTGCCAACTGAAATAAGTAAATATAAAGAAATACAAAATCAAAATGCATGTTGGTAATAAATATGAAAATTAACACTGGAGTAAATATTATAACTTGTGCATAAAAAATATGAAAATAATTTAAGGAAAAAATAGCAACAACAATGGCTGGTTCCCACTGAGTGGTTCTTCTGCACCTGTCACTCAGCTCACAGGCTTTCAGCTAAACTAGTAGCTCAACCATATGCCATGCTCCATGTGGGAAAAACTATAAACACAAGCACTTAAGATGTAATTGCGTTACAGCGTCAGATCCCGCCCCCTTCTCTCTCTTTGGGGATTTATCAACTCTCCATAGAATCCAGAAAGTAGTCATCAGGGAAAGAAAAAAGATTGGAGAAATTGTTATAATCCTAGCCTACAGGATGATATGCACCTCATTACGTTATGAAAAGCTATATGCAGACACTGCTTCATAGTTACAAGGCTGGCAATCCATGCTGGCTGATTCACTTGCTAAATATTAAAAAATATTGCACCTAAATATATTGGCCTAGGACTACAGTGTCACACTTTTCCTTCAACTGCATTTCAATAGCAGTAGTCAAAAGAACTTTTTCCCCCACATACAATTTGGAAGTAGGAAATGAGGTGATGAAGCCATCAGATAAGGGATGGCAGAGGGCAACAAATGTCAAAGAAGATGACAAATGAGAACAGCAAAATATTTTAATTTACATTGATAGATGAACTGAGTAGTGTCCTTCTCATCCATATGTTGAAGTTCTAACTGGGCATGTCACTGTATTGGAGATAGGACCTTGAAGGAAGAGTTAACATTAAAAGAAATCAGAAAGATGAAGTTCTGATTTGATAGAAATTTTGTCCTAATAAAAGTGAGAAACAGCAGAAACATCTATCTCCAGTGTTAGGTCTCAGTGGGAAGGCAGCCACCTGTGAGTCAGGACAAGAGCTCCTATCAGAAACTGAATCGTGCCAAAACCTTGATCGTGAAATTCCCATCCTCTGGAATGGAGAAAAGAATTTCTGTTGTTGAAACCACCCAGTTTAACGGCATTTTGTCACATCAGACTGAACATACTAAGAGAATCATCTAACATCATTAAAATTAAATTTAAAATGCAGATTTAAAAGATTTAAAGATAGTGAATATTACATGAATTTTTCATGGGAAAAAAAAAAGAAATCTAAACAGTCTTGTGGCTGTCCTCTTTCAAATAGTTTATTTCTAATTTATTTTGTCATCCTTTGCCCCACCATGTGGGTATACTTATTTTTTTTTAAAAGAGGACAGTGAGAGAGAGAGAGAGAGAGAGATAATCAGTTTTTATTGAGTTTTTCACATGGATTTCGTTGCTCTGACACTTAGTTGTGTATGTGGGCACTGGGGTTTGAACCCGTGTACTTGAGCATGCTGGGCAAGCAAATAACCACAGAGCCACTGCTCCAGCCCCTGTATGTGGGTGTACTTTTGTGGTAACTACAAAATCTTTGGTAGAACCAAGATACAAGATACCTAGAGAAAATGAGATATTTTTGACAAGAATTACACATTAAATCCTTTTCTAGATTTTTACCTGTCTTTGATGAAAGAAAATACGTTCATATCCACCAGGCGGCATCTATATTCTCCTCCTAAATGGTCAATATTGCCTAGATATAAGATTCTTCCACATATCTCTAGAATAATTTTAGCCCCTCCTCACCCAAATCAGAGAAATACAGTAATTGGAGCTTTTATTTAACCTTCTAGTTTGGGCTTAGCTCTGGCTGTTTTCCAAATTACTCATTTTTCTGTCTTCAGATTATAACTCCTAAGTGTGAAAAAGTATATGTTGGATTTTAGAGCACATTTTTATTTAAATATTTGAAAATATCATTACTAACATAACTTTTAACTTTTCTTTGTCACATTTTTAATAAGAATATTTTAGTCCTTAGTGGAATTAGCATGTAGATATCTAATAAAATATTGCAAAAGCAGTCTTACTACTACAGATAGTAGAATAACTAAAAATAATAATACTGAACTGCATATCTGCAAAGGTTAGATGGAAAGATTCTGAATGCTATGATAAATAGCCATCCAGAAAGATTCAGTTCTATGCCAAACCTACAGGAGACTGGCATAGCAAAAGTCTGAGTCACAGTTTTATCTGTATCAGCAGACAACAGGGGCCCTATCTAAAAGACAATCATTTATCAAGTCTAGATCCTTAGTATACTTCAGCTGGAGAAAAAATGCACGGCTCACACTAGCAGACATTCCCTTCATAAAAGCACTATTATGCAGGGTACACGGATCTTTCATGAGTAAGAACTTAGCTGAATTTCTTGTTATTATTTAGCTACTGAATCTAAATATTGATAATAATTTAAGATTATTTATTTTTAGGGAAAAAAGCTCAAGTCCCATCTTCTGTTGGAGCTTATCGCCCAAGTTAAGGGATTAATAAAATATCTACAATTAAGGTCATAAGCAATATGTGTCTTAAAGACATTATTTCCACTGAAACCATTTATTTATTCATTGAACAAAATTTGTTGAGTGTCTTATTTTACATCAAGTTATTTTGCTGGACTTTCAGAGTAGACAGAGAAGAAGTATTGTGGTCCTTGCAATTTTCTCCAGGAATTATAAAATATTGTGATGACCAATAAATGCTATAAAGAAAAGCAGGAGGAAGCAGGGAATATACATAGCTTAGCCTGAGAGCTGGGAAAGCCTCTTTGCAAAACTGACAGTTGAAGATATCAGGAATGAGTAAGGCTCAATCATGTGAAAGAGGATATGGGAAAAAGAAACAGAGTGCTTGGTAGTAGTGAGGAAAATTTTTAAAGAATTCTCTCAGTAGTATAATGATAGAGAAAACCAAAAATTTTCATTGTCAAAAAAAAGTTGAGATCCTTTGAGGATGTTCTAAAATCTTCTTTTTCTCTCTTTACTCTTATTTTTCTCTTCACATAAACAATTAAGGTAATGTACATTCTACCATAATGAAACTAATATATAATAACATTTCAGAGAGAAGTCTTGAATCATCATTAGTTCTCCACCAATGTATTGGCACTTATGATGGGCCCAGCTTTACTCTAAATTGGTTTTGCAAATAATCTTATATGGTTCATACAACGATTTAGAAGAGACTATTAATATACTAATATACTCATTAGTATTAATTAATTAATATACTCATTCAGTATCATCAGGATACTGAAGTCTAGAAAAGTAGAGTGTCTCTTCCAGGGTCAACCAATTAAATTGTGTTGGATTTCAATACCGACCCATACTCTTGATCACTTCAGGAAGCTGCTAGAAACTGCTATGACATATATTTAGGGGATTTTCATTTAAAAAGTCACAAAAGTTTGCCTGAAATATGTCTGCAAAACTCCAAACTACAGAAGTGACATTTTTAAACAGTGTGGTTTTCCAGCTCTGAATTTGATTTAAATGTACACAGTTTGACTATGAACCAGACACTGATGCTAATTCTTTGCATCCCAGAAAATTCCTCTTCTGATTAAATAATCCTTCCATCCAATGTATGTGAGAAGTGTTCTAGAGTTTTCTACAGATTGCTCTTATTCCTATTCATAATATTCTTCCTACTTTGGTGCTTATTGCCATGGAGTGCTTATAGGTTTTGTATAACAAATATTCTCTACATTGAAGCCTAAATATTTATAAATAGGCCTACATTTAGATGGTGTGTTAGTCAGTTTTTTCACTGCCGCATATAACAGACCCAACTAGAACAATTTTAGAGGAGGAAAAGTTTATTTAGGGCCTCAGAGTTTTGGAGGTCTCAGGCCATAGAAGGCTGGCTCCACTTCTTGGGCTTAAGGTGAGGCAGATTCATCATGGTGGAAGAATGTGGCAGAGGGATACGGCTCCAGGCATCACATCCAGAAGCACAAAGAGCACAACTCCACTCACCAGATACAAAATATATATCCCAAAGACATACCCACAATGACCAACTACTCCAGTCACATCCTCCCTGCTTTCAGTTATTACTAGCTCTGGTTTCCAACTTGGAGAATAATTCTTGAATTGTGAAATTTTCTGCCAATAAATAATGGGTATTAAGTTCAGCAATGCATGAGCCCAATGATGTACAAGGTCAGTACATGTACACATGCATATGTAGGAGAAGACTCATTAAGCCAGCTATTGTATAAACTCAGGTATTTTGAAAATCAGTCCCCATTCCTAAACTTTATACATAGAAGCACAATAAATTGGTCAGGAAGCAGAGGTTGAATTATTCTGTTAACATAATTCATTACAAATCTACTCCACCTACAGTAAAATAGTGCATTAAGCTAGTAGAACAAATTCACGTTCTACCATGACATTTTATAATGCTTATAGTATCAAGTAGACAACCCTACGAATAGCTGAAACCATTTGGCGGTTCTCCAGGAAATAATTTTACTTGTCTTGAGGAGTAAGTCCCATGGTATCAGTTATAATTTCCAATGGGGCACTATCAAAACCATTCAACACTTAACAAGGCTCTCATGCTAGAACAGCTGTTCAACCAAAGTGAAAAAATTTAAAAACTTTCTCAGAGCCCAGCTCATCTTACTTGAGTGAGAAAATAAGGTATTAGACTATTTTGCATATTCTACCACTTTATAACAAGAAAGCCAATTTTGCACTTCAGTAAAGGCAGATTGCAAATTTAGCATGAATTGAACCAGTAGCTAAGTTGCAATTTATGGCAAATGGCTCATCAGCACATTAATGTATACTGCCAAGATAACCACTTCAGCCAGGCACACTGGAAACTAGAAGGCCCAAATATCTGGTAGGCAGCAAGGAAAATGTGCCCTCTTTCAATATCTATAACAAATCCTGAACCTAAAATTGTCAAATATCGTTACCATTCATTTTCATTTTTATATGCTAGCATATTGTTTATTTGTTAAACACAAAAGTCAGAACCAAAGATTCTGAAATCAGATATATCAAGATTTGGACTCTGCTGAATATTGTAATCTTAGGGAATTTATTTGGCCTATCACTGCTTCAAAATTCCAAGATATATTGAGGATAATGACAATAACTACTGCATGGAGATGTTGGAGGATATCGGCAGAGTGCTTAATACACTACTGAGCACATATTCGATAATAAACACTAGTTAAATATTATTATTGTGTTAGCATTTCACTTTCTAAGATATATAGATAGTTCCTGTGGGGTAAAACATCATTATAGAAGTTTGATGATTTCTAGACTCAGACATTCACTGTATTTTTTAAACAGTACTGGTTATTAAATGAAAACTGTAACTTTCCAACTCAGAAAACGTTGGAAATATATGGGAACCTATGTGCCCTGTTAAAAAATTCTTCATATTTATTATTCCTATATGGAGATAATCAGCTTCATTACTTGGAGCCATGCTAAAAACTAGCTAAAACCCAAGCTGCCCAGATCTGCCAACTGTAGGAAGAGATCATTGAGGGCTCCCATTTAAAAGTTTCCACTGGGCTGAAGGATGCTTGAAGAGAGGCATAAAACCAAGACTTCTAAGGATATCATTCTATTTAATTATATTACCAACTTTAAAATTATTTGCACTTTCTTAAAATACAGTGGTCCAAAATTTCTTTCAGATTGCAGATAAGCAAAGAAAAACATCAGCTCCTAAACTCCTCAAATATTTGACCCCTTCTACCTACTACTGTGTTTCACTGCCAGTTTGGAGAAAATTATCCACAATTGCTGTCTTCATTTATGCATGTTGTTTATTCTTAATCCATTTCAATTCCTCTCCAATCCTTCTTTTTGAAATTTTTATGGATTATTCTAATTGGCATTTTAAAAAGTCTGCATCTTACTTATTGTCATAGTAACATCCAGCATTTCTTCCTTGCTTTTTAAATGTTTCTCCATAATTCCACATTAATGTTCCATTTACCTTTTTCAGTCTCTAGTTTGTGATGTTCTTCCTTTAATCCTAAAATGTTATCTTTCCATTACATTGGTGTTCAATCATCTCAGTTTTCTTAGCTTTCAGGGAATGAGCCTGCCCAGTGGCTTTAATTAACGATCTTTACATCGAAATCATAAAATTAATGTCTACTTCCTCCAATTTTTCTAGCCCCTAGATCCATATATCCAGCATGTCAAAAGCATACTAAAAGCATAACAAACTTTTAACTTACTCATTTATTTATTGTGCAACCAATATTTATTGAATGTCTACTTATGTTCAAGGTACTATTCTTGGCTCTGGTGATATAAAATTTAGGGACAGCTACCAATTTCTCTTCCTATAGAATGAGCTCTTCCTCATTTCTTGCTATTGTCAAAGTCTAATCTATGTACATATTTATTTATACCCAATAAGCAAAATATATTTGTCCAAATAAATATATCCCTCCCGCTATATTCCAGATCATAGAAATTAGCACACTACCCAGATAGCTTTCCAAGTCATAAAGCTTTAGCTATTCTTGCTTCTTTCTTCCTTTTCTTCCAATTTCCTCAATATCTTTTCAATCTGAATATTTTCCACAGTCACTATAAGGGCACTCAACATTTCTCACCTGGCCACTGCATGGGCTTTTGATATTCTCAGACCTACCTTATGCACCTTCACTCTGTCTACTCTCCACTAATATTCATTCGTTGTAAATCTGATCATTCGACTTTCTTGCTTAAATTTTTTTCAGTGGCATCTGGTTATTAAATGGTATAACATACTACATGATCTATGTTTTACATCCCAGTCTCGGCTTACCTGCTCTTTCCCCAAGCCCTGCTCTCAATGGCCCCAGGCACCTAGTGAGCAAGTGCCATGCCTGGTCTGTATTCACTTGGCTTATCTGGAAGGTTACTCCAGGCCAGCTGATGATTTACTGCCTGTCCTTCCTGGGGGATGCTCTGGTGACAGAAGCTTGACTAAGATAGGGGAAATGGTTTGACCAGAAGTGTGAGAGTTAGGAAAATACTGCATGATTTCACTTACTTGTGGATTCTACATACATGGGAGTCATAGATGCAGAGAATAGAAATGTGGATACTAAAGTAGAGCTCAGAGGGGAAAAGTGGGGAGATATTGCTCCAAGAGTACACATTTTCAGTTATGTAGGATCAAGAAGTTCTATTGATCAAATGTATAAGATGACTATAGTTAATAATACTGTATTGTCTTTGTGTACTTGAAAATTTCTCAGAGAGATGACCTTTGTGTTCTCACATCATATACTCCAAAATAAAAAATAAAGCATGTAACTTTGAGAAAATATGAATATTTTAAATTGTTGATTAGTAATCAGCTCAGTATATACAAATATATATATATCAAAATATTATACTGTGCACCTTAAATCTACTCAATTTCTCCAAAAAGTTATACCCAAACAAAGTTATAACCTAAACAATGGGAGACAAGAGTTGGTAAAGAAGTACCCCAACTTCTTTGTTTCCCAATGGACAGTTTTGAGGCTTGTTACTCATATACCAGGGACTCTAGTATTATGAGGACACAGTGGTAAATCTGCTTATTAATGATACCGGATTGCCTTTCTTCCTTCTTATCTTACTTGTCTCATCACATTTCTTGGAATCACCTCAAAAAATGAATTGTTTGCAAACAAATACTTGCAAAAGAGTCAGCTTTGGGGGCAACCCAGATGAAAATGTCTGGACTCTAACCAGGATGTCTTGGTTAAATTCCACCAGTGTGAGCCATATGCCCTTGCTTCTGGGTCTCAGCACATTCTCAGTCTTCTTTCCTCTATCTTCTCTGCCTCCCTTTTACATCTTCCAAGATAGAATCTAAATGCTGCTTCCTCTGAGAAGTTTAGCCTGACACTCCATCACCCTCATAAGCGTCCCCCACCATAAACATTCCAATCAGGGCTCTGATATCTTTACATAACATCCTAATGCTTTCTGTAGCCTGGCACTGAGCATGCTGTGTCAGCACCCTTCCCGACTGCAAATTTCTTTAGGGCCATATGATGTCTAACGGTTTTCCTTCCCTCATCAAATAGCATAGTACCAGACACCAGGAAGTACTCAATAAAAATAAGTTGAGTGAATAAATAATAAATAGATTATGAGTAAACTGTTCTAAAATAAATCAACAACAAAATCATCCCCTCTTGAACACTCAAAACAGCAAAACTGAGTTTCACACAATGTATCTCAGGAGATACGTAGTTGGCAAAGCAATATAGCCAAAAGCAGCACATTTAAATCCCCTTGAAAACCAGATGACAGTCATTTATTCTACCCAGATTATGCTTCCTGGGCCACTACAGTAGTTAATGGACTGTTTAATGAGTCAATCCTGGAATTTTAACTGATAACTGGAATGAAATGTTTTTCCTTTCCTGTTTCATACATCTGCCTCTTGAAAAGTATTGTTATTGAGCATTAGAGACTCCCTCCTGGATAAACCTCCACCTTCCCCTTCCCTTTGGTGCCACTCAGAAAGGCACGAGACCCGCAAGCACCAAACTGCCTCTCCAAGAGCAAAGTGATGAGAAATGTGTCTCTTCTCCAAACTGCTTGGAACATGTAGCCAGTGGCTGCAATAGCTTGTTTAACAAGACTGATTTTTTCCCCCTCTCAATCATAGTTCTAAAGCTATCGTTTATTGAAAAGCTGATTTTCAAAGCACACACTAGAACAGCTTTTCTGTACAGCTGCAATGCTATTTAAATCTTCCATGAATATCTCCACAAACCCAAGAAAATTCTAAGCCGAAATACTGCTCTTAGAGAGGACATAGTAAAATAAGCCCCTATGGGAGAAAATTTCAGGAAGTGAAATCTGGTTGTTAATTTTAACACTCAAATTATAAAATCAGGCATATGACTTCTACTCTTCAGGGCTACAAGAACACCTGAAATCTCTCTCTGGAAAAATCAGACTTCAGATACTTTCATCAGAGGCTGGTGGATGATAGCAGCCAGCCTCAAAGTCATTGCTTAAGAGACCTCAGAAATGTGAAAAAATCCCTAATTTTCTGCTATAATAAGGTTGGAAATGGATGAAGAACGATCAGTAAAAGTAATGCTTTAGAAACACTCAGCGGATCAGTGGGAGGCAACACCATCCCTGTGAAGAGCTGATGACTAAACCCAAATATCTACTCCACAGTAAACTTCAAGTCCTTCTCTCTGGCACTATTCTGGGGGGAAAAATCCCAGTAGCCCACTGATGATTCTGGTCCAACACTGATGCAATGTTTTAATCTCATGTAACCACCCATATCCTCCTCCTGCTGTGATCAAACAGTCCCACTGTAACCCTTCAGGGGGACTTCAAAACCCTCTGTAATGTTGATACTTCTTTGAATCTCATCAAAGTGGAAACTTGTAGATTCTAGCCAGCTATATGGAAAACTGAAATTCCTTTGTTTAAGACATTCAATTTTAGTCAAATGACCTACCAAATGAAATTATAGTGAGTGTAAGTCACTATTTTAAATATTTTGGAGCCATCTATCTGGAGGCTGTTAATGAAAACAAGCTGACTACACATATGAAAGGTCTCAGAAATAATGACCAAAGAAAAAGCATTAGGAGAATTGTTTTGTGCCCCATCAAGTACTGTGTAGCCCTATGGTTCATTTCCATTAACTCTTAGCTCTCAGTATAATAAGATCTCTGAATTTGGGCTATGTGAACACTTGCTGATTCCCTCCTAATAAAGAAAAGCTAAAATATTCCATGAAAATAACAGTTTGATTTTAACACATAAATAAGGTAAAAGATCTACACAGCCTCAATATCTAGCACAGTGCCTGGCACAAATTAGGTATTTAACAATCATTTGTTGAATGAATGGATAAGTTCAAGTGCATAAGCTTGAGACCCTGACATATTAGAAAGCACTAAAAGTTTCACACAAATGTCTTAAGTCATCATTTGATCACCAAGCTTAAATAAAAGGCTCAGCAGGGCAAAATTTTTTAATTGAATTCATATTCTAAAGCATTGTGCAATTAATAAATAAAAATATAATGCCATTTGGCATTCTAGTTCTACTGTTGAAACCTGCTGGTCCCTTGGTTTTAAAATACTTTCCTAGCATACTAAAATCAGAACTCTTTTTCTCATGTTGTTCTTTCCTTTGTTTCCGTAGGAAACAGTGACTTCCAGGCATCCAAGATGACACAACATAGATTGCCAAATTGCATGCCACCCTGCAGTTGCCAAGGAGATAATGTATGTCATTCCTACAAATAACATGTTGCTCATGCCTTCATTTCCTTTATCTAGCTTTTTAAGATATTTTTCGCCTGAACTGAATTCAGATAATGTTCACCATGAACTGATGGAAACATTCCTTTTTAAAAATTTTTGTTTACCCCATTCGCCCAAAGCACTTGATCACATCACACACTGTCTATGGAAGGTCTGAGCATATTTTATGCCGATTTTAGAACAAGTGATTCAGCAGTTTTCACTAAAAAAAAAAAAAATGCATCCTGAATTCTGTCTGCCTGTGTTCTAAGTAAAGGTCCAATTGAATCCACACCTGGCACTAACATATTCCAGTTTGAAATGGCCTGCCACAAAAGCAGCTGCACTCAGTTGAATTTAAATGGGAAGGAAGAAAAAGGGGCAAAGGAGGGAAAGAGGGGTGGAAGGAAGGCAAGAAGAAAAGGAGGAAAGAGGGAACTCATTTTGTTGAGCATCTGTGCTGTTACAGATTAAACTTCTGCAAGATGCACAAAAAGAAAGGAAAATTTAAGATCTTGGTGACATTAGCCCATTCGCAAGAGGCAGAGTCAGTATTTGAATATATGTTTGACTTAAAAACAGGTGTTTCTCAGTTATCTAGGGCTGCATACAAAATCACCCCAAAACAGTGTGTTAATACAGCAGCAACCATTTTAATATCATCCATTATGGGTTCAGGGGTTGACTGAACTCGGCTACAGAGTTCTCATTCAGGGTCTGTAGTGTGATTTCAGTCCAAGCAGCTGGGGCTGGGGTCACCCTGAAGACATCCTCACTCACATGCCTGGCAGTTGATGCTGGGCTGTCAACTGGAATACCGTGCAGTATACTGGAAATAGGAGCACCAAGCAAATGACAATCAGAAGGTGTCCTTTAATGGAGCTGACTCAGTGCTGCATCCTTGTCATCTCACTCTATCACCTATTGTCAATACATTGACACACTTCTGGATAATATTTCTATCTTTTTAGCACTCTTTAAGATTGTTCTAATAGTGAACACAGATGAACCCCATCCAGCTAAATTGAACCAGCATTTCAATTGAACATCCAATCTGTACTTTGACCATTAAAATAATCACATTTGCTTAACCTTTGAAAATATATCAAACTATTATCACAAATTAAGAGACCCTCAGCCAGAAAATAGGATATTAGTGACAGAAACAAAGAACACAAGGGAGTGAATACAATAATCAGACTGTAGAGAGCATTCAAACTAGGGGAAAACATTTGGGTGAGTTAGTAAAACAGAAAGTAAAAACCATATCTTATTGCTTGCATTGCTGAAAGTATTTGACTCTACCCTGCTGCTATATGGGTCTGAAGTAGGCATATATAATGTTTTCATTTCATGTAGCAATTTCTGAGATGAACAGCTCTCTAATGAATTAGGCTGCTTTACACAGTGCTAAATCAGGCCTATGAAGCAGAGCACCATAAACCAAACAACAGTGCTCTCTCCAGAATGTAACACTTGGCTTGGTACTGCTCTCCTCCTAATGTAAGTCCAGCATATATTCTCATTCAGCAATTTAGGATATCTTCCATTGCCGCTTTACGAAACAGACCTAAAAAAAGGGAGGGCTTAGATAACGCACAAGGCAGATTCCAGCAGGGAGAGGAAAGGACGTGTTATTCAAGGTTTCTCTTCTCACTTTTATGTTTGTGATTTCTCTCCACTTGATTTCACCTCAAATTTTACTTATTTCCCTCTCTCTTTTTTCTTTTTGCCTAAATGAAAAAGATAGTTTAACGAAGTCCCTGAAAATAAAACAACAGTACTTATCTGTCTTATATTTTACAACACTTGGTCTGCACCTGCACAAACATTGCAGCACGTAAAGATCTGAGCTCCTTCTTACGCAGCCCTCTCCCTCTTTTCATTTTCATGTGCATGTTCTGGAACTGAAAAACTTCATAATGCTTGATTTCTAGAACTGTGAGTACCTAGTCACTCTTAATGGCTACAAAATGACTGGACTGCAATCAGGAAGTTAGTTGTAGACAATAATTATCTCATGAGATTCTCAATCCTCTATTAATTGTAATTTAAACCATTAAACTCATGACAACATGTCTAGATTACTATTTGGGGTTAAATATTCTACAAATATTCAGTGCTAGAAGAAGAAAGCCTTTTATATCTTTCCCCTGAGATAGTGACTTTCTAACACACAGATCAAGCCAGGGTCCACAACAAATGCTGAATTGGGTAGGCCACAAAGACAGCAATCATAAACCTGGGCAATTGCCGGAAAACAATGATGAGATCAACCTATTCTTTATATATTAGTTGAAAAAATGAAATTTTTAATTAGTTAGAAATCTGAGGATCATATAGACAAATATATTTTTCATTGAGAAATGGTGATTTTTAAGTTTTGCCATATTTGGTCTTTATGATACATTGATTCACTGCTTTACAAACATTTGAGATAATATTTTTTAGTAAATTTGACTGTTATAATGGTAGCATTATACAATGCTAATATTATACATTGTTAATATTACTCATTGTAAAAGTGCAAAAATAAATAATTTATTTTATATTGAATGATGAATGTGATTCATAAAGAAACACTCTGGGAAAAATAAATTAAAAGAAAAATTAAATATTGAAAGCTACTAAAAGAGGGGTTCAGTTTTTAATTAACAGAAAATAAATATGGTTCACTACATAAAAATCTCATTTTATTTTCATAAATTGCTAGGGGATACTAAAATAACTTTCTCTCAGCAGATCAGGTCCCCATTGACCATCATCTATTTTAAGTCCAACCAATAATAGGTAACCTTCTCGGTGACATTTTTAGATCAGCCCATTGGCAAACATTAGACAGAAAGCACATTATCATTTTCCAGGACCAGCTAAGGCTTTACAAAGTGGCTTTCTTGCTAGCAGATGCAGCACAATAGTGAGCGAAGCACGAGGGAGAGAGCCTGTTGAAGCTCAGAATCTATATAATCCTCTACTGTTTCAAGTCAAAATAAAAATGAATGCATGAAAAAAACAAACACAAACAAATCAATTCTATGGAGAGCGTTCATATGCCCACCAAGGATTCACTTGACAGATCCAGGCAGAGGATTAGAGCACCACTGTTTTCATGTTCTCAGTTGAAACATACATCCTTGTCTTAAAAACAGATAAACTAATCAGTTTAAAAATCTTAGTCTTTATCACTGGAATGATTACTTATTAAATGTTATTTTACTATCAAAAGGAAACACCTGATAAAGGAAAGCATAAGTCAGAACAAGGCCTCATCTTTACTTCTGAAGGTTATTGTCCACCTATTCTCTTTCAGCCATTTTGACTAGCAAAAATGTTATTTTCATATAGCTCAAACTAATAAAACCTGGTTTATCTGAAAACAAATCATAGGCTCATCTCTTCATGGAAGGCATAACCTCTGAAGGTCAAGTGCCCACCCCACACTCTTTACTGATTACTAGCCTCCCACAGTTTTTTAAAGATAAACGCCTGCTCTAAGAAAGTAATGACAAAGTTACTATATGGCTGCCCAGTTCTTGTTTAATCGCAAGTGAAGCACCTTTTAAGCTCCACAGAGACCTCCTTTTCCCTCCCACCTACCAAACAGGATGCCCTTATCATAGCTCCAAACACACCAGCTTTCAGAAGAATGTACTAGACTCTCCCTTCATACAGAACGTGTACTAGTGCTCCAGGGAGAACCTGACTAGCAGAGGTGAGCATGACTGTCACCTTCCATTAAGCACCCATCTGTACAAAGGTAACTCAGAGAATAAAACTAAGGGCCACAGGCACAGCAATGAAAAGATAGGAATAGTGCTTGCTTCATAGAGTTCTAAATAAATCAGGTGGTTTAGAGCTAAGAGAAGAGTTATATGTGTTTTCATCAGTTATCCCAAAACCCTGTGAGGGTCTCAGAAAGCAAAATTTAAGAATATTGGAATGGGTTTATAAGAGTTTCTGGTGATTCTGTTGTTATTCAGGACTTCTGTTACAATTAATATATTTTCAGGAACCACATGCCATTCATTCATTCTTTCATTCTGTTGGGTGTCAGGGCCTGCACTAAACATTGGTTCATAGTTTTAAGAAGGCTTCCTTTTTAAAGCTGTCCAAAAGACTAACATCAATTGTTCACATGTACTCATAGTTTGTTAAACGAGAGTCAGTAATATACCCATTTTATATAGAAAGAATTGCCTTTCTCCTCTTTGAATACTGAGGTTTGTTTTAGCTAACCACTGTTGATGACAGAGAGAGAGAGGGAAAGTCTAAGAGAAAAGAAAAATTCATTGCCCTATATTGTTTAAGAGCTGAGGCTATAAAGGATACAGAAATCACCATACAGCTCATCTATACATACATTAACAAAGTTATACAAATTTAAGTCAAAGCTTACATGCTTCAAATTGAAAGAGAAAGAACAGAGTGTTATAGAATAACTAAGTAATATGAAGGTGAAAATTCAGGATCACTAATAAGGTCAGCAAAAGACTGTTTGGAAAAGCATAGGCTGTATTATTCAAGCAAAGAATCTAGGCAGGGTAAATATCTTGTGGAATCAGAGATATCAGAAAATATTAGGAACTGCACTTAACTCCATACAATCTAAATGGAAAGTACTCTCTTTTTGAAATTGTTGGAAAATTGACAAAAATACATAACAATTTTCTTTTACCAAAGACATTTTTTTCTTACATAATGTCCTCTAATTCATTTAAGTGAAATGAAGTAAGTCATACCCAAACTGATGTTTCTTGAAACTGCTAAATCATCTGAGGCTGAGTAGAAAGCTGGAGATTTAGCGATGTATATTATGTTGTGGGAAAATTAGCTCCTCAAAATAGCAAAGGGAAAATTGGCAGCTTAGTCAAATAAACCAGAAGGAATGAATAATTTTACTCGGTAGCTTAGGGACTAGAACTTGCTGTAAAATATAACTAAATGTGGAGGGAAGTTGTTTAGAGCAGTTGCATATTTTTTTTTGAAGTTGATTCGTTTTCTATTCCAAAAAGAAGCATTGGCCCACTCACGTTGTTGACATAGATGGAAAAAGATTAAACAAATAAAAATTTGAAACACCTTTTCAAAACATTTAATAATAAAACTTCACCAATGGAAATATGTGATTCTTTCACAATTGCTTTCCCACAAGAAAACTGAAATTAAAAAAAGAGATATTTCTTGAGCACCTGCTACATTCTTAAGAAACTGTGCCAGATATACTGGAGAAGTAATATAGTAAATGGAAAAATATAAAATCCAACAATATGTCAATAGTTTATAAATTATGTGGCAATTCTAAAATCATCCTCAAGCTAGTTTACAAATATTACAAGGCAACTAATGATATTTATAGTAATAAGTTGACTTATTCCCTCTCTTTCATTTACTGTCAATAAAACATACCTCACATCAGCCTGAGTCCTTCTACCAGCCCCCCCCCCCTAAAAATCAGTAGATTTCCCTGGACCTCATAGGACGTTTGTTTCTCCTGATTATTCACTATACTCTCACTTGATATAGTATAAATTCCATTAGGGCAAAAAACTCCTCTTCAACTTCTTTAAAATTTCTCTTACATTTAAAACAGAATTCTTTTGAATGCATGTTATAAAAAAATTGACAATTGTATATATTGATGCATGTAAAGGAGGTTGTTCAAATCAAAATAAAGAGTAATACTTTTTCAAGGGTTTATAATATTTAAAATGTAAAAAAATCTGAAAAATATGGATTGGTTAATCTGTAGTTTGGTGGTGAAATGACTGTACTAAGTTAATGATTTTTAGCCTCAACAAAATCCACATATATTTCATGCCAAGCTGGAGATTTGGAGAACATAGTTTGACTTTGTTAAACTACTGGCTAAGGGATAGGACTTGTTTATAAATAGGATAGAATTTCCAATTACAGCTTTCACTTTCAACAATCTGAACATTAAGACAACCTTTAGAAAAATCTGGGTGTGGGGAAGGGATACATGCCAGGAGGCTGGGCAGAGGTCAGCAGCAATGAGAGATGGGAATCTGTACTGGTTTTTGAATATATATTTGGATTCAGAGTATCTGGATTTAAAACTTGGCTCTGTCACTTAGCAGCTGTGTGCCTTTGGGCAAATCACTTAGACCTTTTGGGGCTTCAATTTCCTCATCTATAAAAAGGATTGCTGTGAAGATTACAAGTTAATATATATAAAATGCTCAAAATACTATATGGCATGTGGTAAGTGCACCAGTTGATGCTTTTATTGCTGTTGGAGTAGTATGGATTTTTGCTATATTGGTGAGCATAAAGTAACCTGAACATTTAATGTGATCTGACTTACAGACCCCAGAAAAGACTACCTTCCCTTTAATCAGATCTGGGTATATCAAATATACCAAACTTGAATATGTTAAAGAATAAACCTGCATTAGTTTACAGAGTAGATGAGTTTGTAGTGATACGGACTGTTTTAATTAGAAGGGACCTTGGTATATATGCAAGGACCTAAAATCAGCATACTACAGTGATGCAGTCACATCAATATTCATAGCAGAACAATTCACAACAGCTAAGCTATGGAACCAACCAACATGTGCTTCAACTGATGAATGCATAAAGAAAATGTGGCATGTACACAGGATGGAATATTACTGAGCCATAAGGAAGAAAGATATTATGTCATCTGCCAGCAAATGAATGGAACTGGAGGATATCATGCTAAGTGAAATAAGTCAGTCTCAAGAAACCAAAGGTTAATTGTTCTTCTTGATATGTGGAATCTAATCCAAACTAAAGAAAAGAACAAAGGAATAGGCAAAGGGGAAGGAAATGGAGGAAGGAGGAATGAAGCAGAAAGTTCATGGAAGGAATCAGACTTAAGTTTCATATGTTCATATATGAACACATCATAGTGAATCTCATCAACATGTACATTAGTGAGTCACTGAATTTAAAAAATACTATTAGTAAATAACAGAAAGACCAGCAGAGTACAGGGAAGAGAATGGGATGGTGTGTGTGTGGGGGGGGGATACTGGGGACTGAATTAGAATAAATTATACAGCATGTTTATAAAAATGTCAATGTTTATTCTATTGTCAAGTATATCTAAAAATAATAGGGGGTAGAGGAAGAGAAGGGGAAATACTGGGAAATGAGTTAAAGAAAGGTACAATCCAAGTATGTCACTGTGTATACTATTGTCAAGTAAAAAAAAAAAGTGGGGTGGGAGGAAGGGAGGGGAAGGGGAAAAATTGGAAACTGAATTAAAACAAGTTAAGCTCCATGCTCTTATAGTTATGCCATTGTATAATCTTATATCACGTATAGCTATAAAAGAACCAATAAATAAAAAAGAAAAACAAAAAAGATAAAATATATTAGAAGGGAATACATTGTCTTGCCTAACTTCATCCTTTAACAGACAGAGAAATGGAAAAGCAAGTATTGGGTTTGTGATCAAAGATGCACAGAAGAAATATGAGTAGAGACAAAATTCCTTAGTTTGTGCCTGCAGTTATTTCTAGGTGAGAGGTAGCACCAGGCATCTAAAAGCATCCAGATTTCTGATGCCAAGATGCCAAACAGACGGCTCAAATCCAACTCTACCATTTACTACACATATGATCTAGGCAACTAACCAAATGCTTCATCAAGGCTCAGCTTTCTCTACCATTAAACTATGTGTATCACAACACAACAACTCATCTTAAGATTTGGTGTAAAGGTTAGCAATAACACATGTGAACAATAACTAGCACAATAGATAGCACATAGTAGGTATGCAAAGTGAATTACCGCATGATGATGATGATCAGGATGGCATGCTGCCTTCTCAAGTTTTATACTAAATATGCTTCACAGCCTCATCATTTGCCATAATATTTACAAACACAGAGTACATGAATATATGTGAACAAATTTTCTATTAATCTATGTTATCTATGTCTGTAGCTATACCATATATGTTCAGACAACCCACCCACCATATTATTCTTGGTTGACAAACTGCCTTATTTCTTTCTTAAACTAGCTAATATAACCAATCTTACTAAGACAGCATTAAATTTATGGCATTGTCCCCTCTGAATAAGGAAATAGGCTATATTCAATTATGATGTTAATCATGTAGTTTTTCTTTCCATGTGATATTATCACCAGTAATTACCAAATACGCATAATAAAATTTCAATAAGCTACTAAAATTGACAGCATCTTCCTCTTGTCATTTTGAATGATATCCCTTCACTTGTCAAGTTTTGCATTTCAAAGACTAATTTGATATCTCAGTTTAATTCTAATTCCTTATTACCATTACTGTCTTTTCTTTACAGTACTTGGCTTATTTGTAGTTATTTCTTTTATTTATTTTTTTAAAGAGAGAAGGACAGTGAAAGAGAGAGAGAGAAAGAGAGAGAGAATCGATTTTTATTGAGTTTTTCACATGGCTTTCATTTCTCTGACACTTAGTCATGTACATGGGTTGCTGGGGTTTGAACCCGGGTACTTGCGCATGCCAGGCAAGCCACCACTCCAGCACCCTCATTATTTCTTTTAAATTAATTATTCAATGTCTATCCTTCCCACTACCCTCATAGTAGGGAACAAGGGAACAAACGCAGTATTTCCAAAGTAATGATAATAAGTGTTCCATGAATACACCCATAATTAAAATGGATTCCAGTATATAATTGAATATAGAAATCATTATTTAGAAGACCTAAGGTAGCTGTAAATATTTGAGATAAGTTCACAGTATTGTAAGAATGCTTGAATTATTCTAAAACTGATACCTGGACCATACTTCTATATACTAAATATAGTCATTCACAAAATTAATAATCTCTTTCACTAGTCTAAATTCATACGTTTGGTCTTTGAATCCTCAATTCCTTGCTTAGTAACTGGTGCACAATAGCTGCCTGGTAGATGTGGGTATACTGTCTAGCTAACATTTGCTTTCATGTATCAGTATCTATGCACATTAAAAATAACAAAACTAACATAAACAAATGATTGAAGACAGACAATTGTTATTTATGACACTTAAATACAACATAATAGTTAAATAATCACTCATTGCCTAAAGAGCAGTAGTAATCAGAGAACATTCTGTACTTAAAAAGGTATGAGTTTGGGGAGGTACTTATTTAGATAAGTTTTAAAGAATGTCATCAAACTTCTGTTACAAGCACACCTAAATGTCAAATGAACTAACAGTACCTCTTCATGTCCTTTTGCAAACTGCCAAAGAAAGAGATTATAAAGTTAAGCAATGAATGAAAGAACTAGAAACCAATGGAAAAATAAGCTTTTTAATGTTAACTTAAACTATTTAAAGAATAGCATTTCTAAGAGGAGTTTTGAGAATGATTGAAGTGAAAATCTGAAACTGACCTAGTTTATACACCCTTTAGGAATAGAGTGGAACTTGTACATTACCAACTGCTGGAATATCATTGCATTTAATATTTCACAGTCAATGGTATCTATGAAAATGATATTACTAAGATGATCAAAAGACAATAAACTGCTCTTTCCTTATAATGCACAGCTCCATGTGTAGATTTGTCAAGGTTATTTGTTTTGCTTTATTTTCAGTGTCCTTAGTTCTCTATTGCTGCCCACTAGCTAACTCCATCTGCTGACAAGTGTGCCTCCAACTTTATCATTCTACAACAGCTACATGAAATGAAACATATTTCATCACATAAATATATATATATATGTATATAATTATTATGTTACCAAAAAAATAATAAGGAAAAAATAATGGATGCTAAGAATGGCGGTCTGCTACCCTATAAGTTTATAGTAACTGCCCTGAAACTCACTGGTTAACATCTGCCTTATGTTCACATTTATTTCTGGTAAATAAATTTTATATAAAAGATGTGTTTTTGAAAATTGGCAATGGACATTTTGGTTTTTAGAGGTACAACATTTCCTATTGTCTGATTTATAGAGCTGATTAATCAATAGACAACTGTTACTATTAATCACTATAGTATGTGCTTAATAGGAAAATAAATTGAAACCATAGTCTGCTTTACCAATAACCACATCATCTAGCTAGGCAAAAACAGTAATCATATAAGAAACAATGTAAGGAAAATATGACAGATTATAAAGTGACAAATGAAGTCATGAATACTTTAAATGTTGAAAATGTGTAATAAAATTAAAGACAGTAATAATCACTGGCACATTTAAAGGACACTAAGTACTGTTCTGTGTATTTTATACCCATGCTGTAATACAATCCTCACTATAATCTTTCTAGAAGTTTCTGTTATTGTTCCCGCTTTATAGGTATGGATCTTTGAGACCACGTTCATGAGATTCAGAACTCAAAAAGAGCACCATACGGGAAATAAGACTAGTGTTCACTTTGAAAAGTGGATAGTAAAAAAGGTAATTCTCAAGATGGCCCTTGAATTACTGAATGTGAGATGTACCTTGAATTATTTATATATTCTTTTTTTATGTCATCCTTTTATTAAAGACTAAAAGTGGAGGAAATAGCTATTTAATTTTGCAAATAGCCTTGTAAGAATCTATGGACATCTTAAAATGGAAAAATTCATGCAGAATATCTACAGTGAAATCAAAATAAAGAGAAAAAGAAATGAGGTAGATGGAAAAGAAAATGTAGGCAGAAGATTAATATGCATGTATAATTTGAAAATGTCTTGCTTTGGAAATCTCCACTTTGTAAAGTTAAACTAATTAGCTTCCTTTTTAAGTGTGCTTCATCTCTCTATTCCCTACCTAGAGAATGAAGACATCGCCATCCATGTAATCCTTTACATTACCCTTACTCAAGAAGTCTAATCAGTCATTAGGGCTTGAGACTTAAAAGCATAAGGTTCATCTACCAGACCGAAGACTTTGGCACATTATTTAATTCATAATTAACAATTGCACTTTTTAAGTTATTAGAATTAAATTATAGAAAAAATTCCTGTGAAAGTTCCTATTATTGTCAGAGTAAAAGCATTAAGAAATTACTATTATTCATTATTTATAGGAATACAAACAAATAGACCCTGCATTGGTTTGTTCATTATCCATCCATATTTATACATATATGTACCTTATCTATATGTATAAATAAGTTTATGTATACACATTCCTACACTCTAATATCTATTCTTTATAGAGGTGTCCTAAATTAAATGCATAGGGTTTGGAAAAACATGCTCTCCACTCAGACACAGCTGAATTAATAAGTTTATCATTTTCTAGCTGTGTTATCATGAATATATTACTTGATAACTACAGGCCTCAGTTTCTTTGTCTGTTAAACAGATGTAGTGACCTACCAATTAAGTAACACATGTAAAGTATATCACTTAGTACCTAACACAAAATTAAGAGTACAATTAATGTTATTACTGGATTTTTGCACACTTTATGGCCAAAAAGGAATGAAGAATCTATTTCAAGTGATTTTTAAATGTAATTATATTAACAAAACTTTCTTTTTAATTCTACAGTTAATAATTTTTCAAACCATCCTGTTCAAACAAATCATCATCCATAAAAGAATAGGTACTTTAATAAATAATAAGGGTATGGAAGAAACACAAAAATGGAGTTCAACTTAAGAATTAGATGGATATAGTCAAAGGCAGAACCAAGATAATAATGAGCAGAAACAGAACAGCTGCTGTATCTCCTGAGATAGCCAAAGACATACTCAAGCTACTGATAGCTGCTCTTACATTCTGCCAGTTGGCCTTTTCTCCTTGTTTCATGAATATTCCATAAACCATAAACTTTCCAGTTCCCAGAGAATAGAAATGGTCACCACAAGCCTCTGCTAGGCCATTAACAGTCCACAGGTCACATATGGTGACAATGACTCAAACTACTAGTAAGCTTCCCAAAGGACTATGAGTTACTAAATATCATTAAACCCTGAAGTCAGTTCCAAATGAAGGGCTCAAACTTGTTTTAAGCAAAACCAGCACTGTTCAAATAGGCAAACAATGTTACAGACTGCAACACATTTTTCAATAGCCAAATTTTAGCAGTCTGATTAGTCCCTACTAAAACTCCAATTCTTACCAGATTCTTAGAATATTTCTTTCCAGTAATATGTTGTAAAATTTTGCTCTTAACACACCACTTTCCCCTTCTTGATTTCCTTTTTATCTATCTCTCCCATAGTCTCCTGCTTATATTTAATGTGTTCTCAACCTTTAGGTATGAACTTGACACTATAGCCATTCAATAGCCACTGACAGTCCAAAGCCAGCTGTTCTCTGGAAGGGAGCTGGACTCAGGAAATTGGGTGGGCCAACCCATTAATCACTACCATTAGAACACAGATATTCTCCAAGTGAATTGCCCTAACACATAGTCACACAATGCAGAGGACATGAAGCACATGATGAACATTTTGACTAATTTTATTTTAAAGTCCTTCCCAGTGTGTAAACAGCATGACTCTACACCTTTCATGAACACATTTCTTCTTCTTGAACTTGCACATTCCATGTGTACACAGCATGTGCACCATGCTGCAAAAAGGAACTACTGAATCAGAAGGAATTTGGCCAGTTAGATGAGCTCAAGCAAGCATTTACTAGTTGTGGCAATTGCTGTAGTCAAGAGATATGCTTTAGAGAGTAAACGGAAAATTATTGGTTCTCTTCCCACCTTTGGAAATTCTGCAGAATACTTTGCTTCTGATTACAAGTGATACTTTCAAATATCTGTAAGATTTCATAATTGCACCAGTGCAGTGTTTCATAGGAGTTTGAAAAAATGAAAAGAGACCTACTTCAATTCATTATAAATACAGATAATTATACATCTACATATGTAAAGTATATTTCCAAATCTAGAATCTTTAGAACTACAGCAGTTGTGAAGTTGGAGAAGTTAATAGTTACATGAGACAATCAGTATATTTAATAATTTCACATTATTAGAAATTCACAAGTTGAAATATATTATTCTAAAAATCAAGGTCAACCACTAGTCATGTGAAAATAGGATACATAACTTACAGAGTACATGAGGAAAAAAAGAATAAGGAAAAAAATTAAAAATAAAAACATAATAAAAAGTATAAAAAGTTATTATTTTTTATAAAAAAGACTGGAGGTATAACTTAGTGGTAGAGCGCTTGCATAGCAGCATGCCCAAGGCCTGGGTTTAATCCTTAGCACACACACACACCAAAAAAAGAAAAAGAAAAGAAAAAGGAAGACAGGAACATAAGGAGGAGAGGAAGGAGAAATGGATAAGAAGGAGGAGGAGAAAGAAGGAAAGAAAGAAAGAATGAAAGAAAATTAAAATCAGACCAAATAGAATTCAAGGGAAAAGGTGTTACATTAGAGTAAGTTCTAAAGTGTAGTTGATGATTAAACATATGGACGGATATAGAAACACAACTGCTGTAGATCTTTACATGTTGAATGTCATAGCATTAAAATGTACACTACAAAAATAGTTCAAATGCAAAAACAAATAATACAATCTCATAATTTTCATGTGTTCATTGGAGAACTTTTAACATATTTCTTGGCATTTGAAAAACTGTGAAGACTAGATATGACTTATTAAAAGTAAAATAAAACTGCTTTAAGTAAAATTTATTTGATACCTAGAAACCAACTCCTTTAGAATTAAACATCTATAAATTTATAAGCATAACTGAGGACACAAAGAAAGTATTTTAACATTCAAATCTGTATAGGTAATATTTCTGAACATGGTGGTACAAAAAAATTAACAGAGATAATTGAAAAGAAACTAGTGTGAATTTCTAATATTATCTCTAAATAATTCTTAGCTCAGAAAGAAAAGCAACAACATAATATCAGAATATTTTATGATAATACCATATTCTCAAAATTATTGATACTGCCAGATATCTATGCAAAGAAAATCTCATTGCAATTGAAGAAACAATATTATTAAATAAGAAATAGTGAAAATAAATTAGAAAGAAGTAAACACAAGAACTAAAAAACAGCAAAATTAAACTGAAGGAAAAATGGAATTAAAATAAAATTTTGAATCAACAATTAGTAAACAGAAATAGTAAAATAAATCTAGGACATGATGCTTTTAAAGAAGCAATAACTACGATTTTTCAATTCAAGCTTGAACACAACAAAATCACACAAAATGAAATAACAATAAAAGACAGAAAGGGAATAAGTTTATGTATGGTGAAATGGAAAGAAAAAAAACTACATATTCCATCAGCAATTTTTAACTGAAAATAGTATGCAAAATGCATTCTGATAATTTTGAAAATCTTGATGGTATCAATTCAGTTAGAAGAAAATGTAAACTATTTGAAAACTTAATGGAAAGGCATTCATGTTTCTACAGGCTCGTATGCTATTTTAGAACCCAGTGTCCAGAGCCCTATAGGAGCAGAGCTATCAACTACAGGAGTCTCACCAGTTAATTCCTGCCAGAGTGGACATCTAACCTCACTTGTTCAAATGTCCTGTCCTCTCTGAAAGCTGAATCCCAGCCTTTTCCCCACTGCATCCCTACTCCCTGGCCTCTTGAGTGGAGTTGCACTGTAATAGCACTATTGACATCTAAACCACTTCCTGTCTGATTATTCACCTTTATTATTATTTACCTTTTTAAAAATTGCCTCCCCTCCCTCCCTCAAACAAATAAATGTAAACTCAATTCTTTAGGATTTTGTTTTGATATTTTGATATATTATTGATTCTTAGACCATTAAACAGAGTCTGGTCCTCAGCTGGCATCAATGTATACTTATGGAAGGAGTGAGTGAGTGAATGAAGAAGGAACTGAGCTGTCATTGGTAGAGAAAAAAAGTTGATGATTTCTTTACACTTTGATGTGTGGTTTTTAGACTGTCATTTGTGGCATCTACAGAAGGCTTTACATAGGTGACCAAAGATATTTCTCTGCTCATTCAAGAAAGTTAAGTGGAGTCAAAGTGAAAGAGAGAGAGAGAGAGAGAGAGAGAGAGAGAAACAGAGTAGTGGCGGAGGAGAGTGAAGAAGAGAAGGAAAAATGGAGAGAAAGAGGCTGCCTGTTTGATTTCCTGTTTTCAATGAAGATTTTGCTGTTTTTATACAATTAGAGTCATTGTGAAAAAAAGATGATAATAATGTGTTTTTTTTAATCACAGAATCCAGATGAGCCAAATGTAAATTACAGTATTCCTATTAGGCTTTCTATGTTCTATTAGATATATACCTTTAGAGCAAAAATTCTCAATTATGGATGTATATCAATCACAATTCTGTGTTCTTGCTGTTGGTTTTGTTTTCTTCTTTAATACATGGGCTAATCCTCATGTGGGGCCCCATTATGAGCCATTGCTTCACTTTGTTCAATGAACTCTCCTAAAATGCCTTTGCAACCCACACAAATATGTCCATAGGTTACTCACAAGAGAATTCATGACATTTTGCCTCTTTCTAGGAGAAACTTCAATTCTGAAAGGAACTGTCAAACAAAAGCAGCTTTAACTATACCCGCCTCATTCTGAGATTCAGAGCTATTTAGTTCTTAAGCTCTTCATCACTATTTTAAAGTTTGAATTCATATATATCTTTTTATATTTTCCTAGACTTTTAGGCTACTTAGAAATTATCACTCAAGTTTAAAGTTCTGACACAAATTTGACCAAGGAGCTAAAATCTTAGGCCTAAGGAAATTAAATCAGATACCTGCAGAGATACTTCCGGAGGCTTTTCTCTCTGCACTGGAGCAGGTGGGATTTCTGCAAGAGGTTTTGATGTCTTCTTTTTGGCTTTTTGCATTTGAATATTGGTGAAATAATTGACAGCAGCAAACTCAATAAGGGCCGAAAATACAAAAGCAAAGCAGACAGCTATGAACCAATCCATGGCAGTAGCGTAGGACACTTTGGGCAAAGAATGCCTTGCACTGATGCTTAGTGTGGTCATAGTGAGGACCGTGGTTATTCCTTTAAGGCAAAAAAGCAAAGAGACAAAACACCTTGTTATTATTTCTATATAAAAAAAACAAAAAATAAACTCTAAGTATTAAGTGGAACAAGGTTAACAACATCTCATACAATACCATCATTGATGGTTTAATGAAATCAGCATAGGCTTTGGAGTGAGAGACACATATGGTTCAATTCCTGGTTCATCTATTCATTTGCTCAATGTGACCTGGAACCCATTAAGTCCCAAACATTCAATTCTGTAAATATTTCAATAAAATTGACACAGGTGCATTAAAATTGGTTGGAAATCATAATCTAGGGCTTATATGTTTTATTATCATTAAGAAAGGACACTGGGGTAATAACATATCTTTTTACATATCTAATTCATCCTATAAACAGGTCAGTGGGCAGATATGATATCTGGGATGCTAGGACAAAATGAGTTCATTGACACCTCCTGAAGTTGCTACATAATTGAAAGTACAGAAAGCACATAGCACATAGTGAATTCCTATGGGAATATGAACCAATATACCTAAGGAATCAACACATATACCTAGCAAGAAGAGTAATGATTGAAGCAGTGACTCTCAACTAGGAATGGGACATTGGGAGTACTGGCCTCCTACATTTGAGCACAGAAATTCCTGGGTAAGCATGACTCATTGCTATTGAGAACTACTGCCAGAAAAAGCATAAGTGATATATGTACTTATTTTCAACTGAATATTATCTATGGAATTAAAATAATAAATTTACCAGTTTTTCAGGAACCTAATTTACTAAAGTACCAAAGTATATTCCTAGAAAAATAGGTTTCTAGAGCAAATTGACCTCTAAAACATTGGGTGCTCATCATTCCTCAGTTTATGGCTGGCAGAAAAATATTTGCAATAAGAACAGAGGTACTTCTCTTCCATCACTAGGCTACTGGAGGTGGTAACCTCCAGGAAAACTTCCTCTTCAGCCTACAGACAGGGTTCATTACCATTCTCAGTAGAAAAAAATTCCATTTGCCACTAGTACTATAGAGCAATACATTATTCAAGGATGCTAACATTTCCATAGTTATCCTCTTTTCCATCTATGTCTAATCTGTATTGCCACTTAAACCTAGAAATTCCTGTGGGGATAGACTATCTCCATTTGAATTCATTCTACATAATGCCTATGATAGGTCCTAAAGGTGACACACCTAGGTGTCTGGGAATGATGATGATGGTGGTGATGATGGCAATGATGACAATGATGAAGGCATCTAAGCTGTATATTCGAATCCATGGCAGGCCCCAGCTGAAAGGCAAAGAATGCATGTTCAAATGAAGACATGGTGAACCAATATAACAATAAAGGGATAGGCATATTTTGATTTAGGTAAACAATATTGGTTCCTTTGTGCTATTTTCTTATAGTTCCATATATATAAGCCTTATTTTGTACTTGATTTCTCTCCTTGAGGGCAGACATGTTGAATACTGCTTCAAAGGTTAACATAATATTCCACCAAGTTCTAGGCACAGGATAAATGCACAGTAAATAAAAACCCATTTTTCCAATTCCTCACCAATCCATTTTCTTTGAATTTTAGGCCCCTTCTGAATCTTCAATGCCTAGGTCATGAAATATTGGACCAATGTGCAGCACATGAGCTACAGATGTTTCAAAAACATTTTATGAATTATACAGAGGAAGAAATTTGAGAATTTGATTGTATTTCCTTGTATAGAATTTTTGTGATTTTTTTAGCATTTCAAAAGCCTAAAGTAAATTTTCAAATTAGTTTTTTCAGTCAAATATATTGATATCTATGAAAACAAAATAGTGTGAGTTTATTGAGCTTTGTTTCTGAAAGAGACTTTCAGAAACAGTTAAGTCCTCATTTTAAGTCTCAGAAAAATGGCACCATTCTTAATGCTGGCTGTGAGATATATGAACAAATCCTAAAATAATTTGAAAACCTTTAGCCTCAAAGTTTAAAGATAAATCAAAATGTTTCTTTTATTCATAATAATATAAATGTAATGAACTATTAGGAATTCAAAAATGCTCTACAACTTTCTGAGATATGTGAGCAACATGTTTCTTCTAACATGATAGAAATAATGCTAAAACACTTGGAAATAAAATATGAAGAGAGCTATCTTAAATAAGAATACTACACAGTATTCAGAAAATTCTACAGAGACCTTAATGTGATAACCATAAAGGAAACTCAAATTTATATAAAAAGAACTTAGGACTGCCTATGCTACTTAAACCTTTTTACATAGAATGATTTCCCCTGAGGCTCAGAGGCATTGGTTCTCATCTTCTCCTACTGTCCTGTGAAAAAAATTCTGTTATTAATGTCAAGTAAGAATATTAGTAAAGCAATTATTAATTGAAGAATCAAAAAACTGCATTCCAATTGTTTAAGAGATGACAGATAAACAGACTCAGGGTTTGCATGATGCTGTGGATATAAACACAAAAATAAATAAATAATAAATAATTCTGGATATGTGGCTGCTTTTCTTTACTCCTTCAGATCTCTGCATCAGCTTGTTTTTCAAGTTTATGGAATAGTCTTCCACATATTGTGGTTCCTATTTTATGACTGTTGGAAAAATTATGAAACTAACTGGTATAAAAAATGGCCATCTCTTTAGACATTAAAAATGTCTTTGTGTCAGGCATTCAAATTTAAAGAAACCACTTGCATGAAAGGGATATACTTATTACCCCTGGATTTAGGTTGAGCGTTTGACTCAATAAACACCAATAGAGTAGCAAACAGAAACCAGACTTTAGATTAGAATTCACGGTTCCTCTGCGTGTAGAAAGACAGTACATTTATTGAAATTGCTTAGCTGACTCTCTGCTGAAAACTTTTCAAAGCCATAATTTTTTTCAACATGTTCAAGTACTGATGCCAGTCCTTGCATTTGAATGCTGAATATGCACCATATTGGTTGGCCCAGGAGGTGGGAGAAGATATGTAAGAGTAGACTAAGACTACACACAAGAGTGAATTTTTGGCTGGCCATTCCTAGAAAATGAAATAGCAATGTTTAGATATGCCAGCTGGCATTTACTTGTGTTTAATGTTTTAACATACTAGAATAATTAGAAAACTTAAGAGTCATACAAGATTGGAAGGCCTTTGTAAAGAATTTAGCACATGCTTCTTCTGAGATTTATACTGATGTTTTTGGGTATGGCTTTCCATGGTTTCTAATGACAATTCTGACCCAGCAAATTCTCTCCTTATGAGTGAAGAGTCAAATGAGTCTTAGGGAAGACAAAAACTAGCCCAGAATCAATGTTCACCTGAATCTCATAAGAAATATACTGGTAATACCCCCCCAACAAACACTTCAAACTTTACTTCCCTAGGAAAATACCTTTTTAAACCTTTATTGAGCAGTCTAATAATTACCATCCTGATGCATCTTAGGCCTTTGAATATGAAATTATTGGCATAAATTTCATGATCAATCAAAAGCAGTATCTTAGAACATGGTCACAAATGAGTGCAAATTTTAGATTTCAAATGAAAAATCCTACTCACAAATTATCTTCAGCACACTTCCATACAACCTCATCCAGTAGTTATGAAACTCTCCACAAGCCCCCATGTCACTACACTAACCACAAATAGAGAGTGACTGAGTTCTTGAAGTTAGACAGAGATTGTCTTGGTTCACCACTTACAGTTATATAACTTGATATAAGCTTCTTAATATATTAAGCTATTTTCCTTATCTATAAAGCTAGCAAGGCACATCTTACAGATTTTTGTCAATGTTAAAAAAAAGATGTCCCCTAAAGTATATAGCAAGTTCTTTCTGTAATATTAACTCCATTACTACATACTATGTGATTTCCTTGTGCTCTCTTACTGAAATGGAAAATGTTGGGTGAGTAAGGCAGTAAAGAATGCTCTTCCTCCCTCCACTAGTGGGGATTTCTATTATTTGGGGACAAGAGAGACTGAATAGTAGCTGCCAGTTTATAGTCAATAAAGGAAACCTTAAAAGTTTATCAACCAATCACAAAACTAAAATATTGTTTATTCTATTATAATATCAAGCAGTGATTCTTGGATAAAGCAGAAGGCAATATGGAATGCCACGCTAATAACTAACATTTAAACAGTATAAATTGTATGCTAGGTATTATTTTAACTGCTTTACTCAAACTCAGTCATTATTAATAATCCTCATAGCATCCCTAGTAGGTAAGTAGAGCATCAGCCATTTTTAACATATGAGGAAACAGACAAAAGTAACTCACTAAAGGTTCATAGCCGGTAAATTGTAAGTCTACACTGGTGACATTATCACCTCTTCATCACAAGCATCTATGATGGGTCAGTATTTTCATTCAAGTTCTTTTCTAGTTCTCGAAGTCCATAAGAAAAAGTATGATAGTATGAATATAACTGCTTTGCTTATTGTGAAGCTTAATAGAAATATAAATTTTTGAAAAATTAATGCTAGCTCCTGAATTATTAATTCTTTTTTTGTACTAGGATTAGTGAAGGGACTTGGATCTGGTGCTCAGTCTCTGCAGTGATACTTCCTGTGCAGTCAGGCTGCCTCTGAACATGAGTATAAAGACTCAAGAAGAGTGTATGTGTTCAATGAGATAAAAAAAAGAAAGAACTTCAGAATGCCTGTTGGTACACACTAGAAATATAGATGATTTCTTTAAAAGCCAGCATGACCAACTCTGAAAAAAATAATCTCTCCCATGTAAGAATGCAAGTAACATATAATAAGTGCTCCAGGTATTCTGCAATGAATACTATTTATAACTCTTTAAGTCCCCTCTAGTCTATGAGGAAGTGATATGTTAACACAATTTCCTTGATGGAAAAAAGTGGCAAATATGGATTTTAAGCCATGACCTCTTGGCATCCAAAGCTTAGATATGTTGTTTTATCTCTTTCATTTACATAACTATATTTAGTAGCTAAAATTTATTCCACACTTAGAATATGCAATTATTCATTAATTGAATCCATGTACAATTATTTAATAACTGAACCCATAACTCTATGAAGTAGGTAGTGCCATTATACCAGCTCACTGTCTTGCTGAGATCACAACCTGCTTCCACATTGACCATCGTTTGAATTTCTCCACTATTACTGAAATACCCTTTTTGGTAAGCATAAAATAAGATTAAAGGGAAGGCAGTTGTCTATGGAAGAAATAAGTCTGCTGGAGTATTTCAGGTCCATCAAGGAACTAAAACACCATTATTAGCAGTTTTCTAAGAGGATGGAGAGGGAGGATGGAAGATTCCTACTCCCCCCAATCCTTTCTTATCAGTACCTCTTTAGCTAATGTATGAGAAGAAATACTGCCATGGCTTGATGTTTCCATATAGAAAAGCAAAGAGAAACTATCAGCTCTTGTGGGAACTATATTCAGTCCAGAGGCATTCTGATCCTTTCCCTTCTTATCTCACCACTGAATGCTTTTGCTACTCACAACAAAAACAAAAAGAATACAGAAATATATAAATTAAATATGTAATTATAAATCACTATATGATATAAAAGCATAATTGATCTGTAAAAAATGCTACTCACAACAAAAACAAAAAGAATACAGAAATATATAAATTAAATATGTAATTATAAATCACTATATGATATAAAAGCATAATTGAACTGTAAAAAATGCATTGAAAGGCATTTGTAGAAATGTATTGGGAAGGGGGAGGGATAGGGTAGGTAATTGGGGGGACTTTGAGGGTAAATCTAATTTTCAGAATTTATATATATTATATTATATACATTATATATTATTTATATATATTATATTATATACATATATAATATATAAGTATATATTATTTATATAGTATATTATATACATTATATTATTTCATTAGAAGCTTATTTGATTTTTCAACAAATATATTTCTGAATAAAAAATTATAAAAAATCTTGAAGCTCACATGTTCTGGACTTCATATAGTTTAAAATACTCGATGTACGAAGCCACAAGTAAAAGAAAAAGAGAAAGCAATATTCGTTCAGGAAAAAAGGTTATGCAGATAGACTATAATAATGAACTTATAAACTAACCACATAATACCTTTCAATTCAATGTATTTAAACCAATTGTATTTGTTCCTCTTCATTAAAAAGCCAAGTTATTCTAAGGCTTTCAAATTCATTCAGCCATGACTTTTATTTGTTTTATTTTAAGCTCTTAGTGCATTTCATTTTAACACCTGGATATAATTTTAATTCAATTACACAGCATTATGCTAGAAGTCCAAGAATATCACCAAAAGTGAAATTAAATCCACTTCACAGTTGGTCTTCACCTGATTGGTTCTCAATAAGGGAAATCTGTTTTGGTCCCAGAGAAAGTGAAAGACTACCCATATCTCCCCAAGCATTATTACCTTCTAGGCTAGATAAAAATAAAAGCTTACATGGTTCTATATTCAGTAAAGTTTGATATATTCATTTTAACATTTTCTTAGACACATCCAAGGGTTATTCTTATAAATCCTGATCATAATGTAATGTGGATAAAAATATCCAATAAATGAATTGTGCTTACCAAACACAGTCCTAGCTGGAACTGATTCCTTATTTATCCAGAATGAAACTTGAGAAAGAATCACTGTCATAATGCATGGAATATAAGTCTGAATCATAAAATAGCCCATCTTCCGTCTTAGGTGGAAGTAAACTGTCATGACAATGTATTCACCTACCAAGAAAAAAATGCAAAAATGAAGTATTGGTTCTGTAGATTATTATTCAGTGCCTTTTATTTCAGACCAATAAACAGTACTCTGAGCAAAGATTATCATCTGTGCATAAAACACCAACAAGCAGGACAAAGTTTTCTTGAGTGGGGTGGAGGTTAGATGATATTTAAGACCACTATTCAGAAAAATTATTTTATGTGGAGACTAAGTCATTTACTATATTAAGCTATAATTTCATTTTTTTGTTTTTGTTTTTGTTTTTTGGTACCAAAGATTGAACCCAGGGGTGATCAGCCACTGAACCACATTCCCCAGTCTGTTTTATTCATTGAGACAGGGTCTCACTGAGTTGCTTAGGGCCTCAGTAAGTTGCTGAGGTTGGCTTAGAACTTGCAATCCTCCTGCCTCAGCCTCTCCAGCTGCTGAGAGTACAGGCATGTACCACCATGTTCAGTTTATTTGGCTATAACTTCTTAAATGATTTTGCAATGTTTTCTATTTTGAAGACCTAATACTGCTAAAGCAATTAGTTTTCATTTTCAGCACTTTGGAGAGAAGAATTTAGAATTAACTTTTACAGAAAATCACTAGAAAAAAATGGAAACACACACACATACAGACATATAGAAATATAAAGCTTAATTTTGGAGAGAAATGAAATATATAGATTTCATTCATATATAACATAAATATATACATATACTTATTTCATTTATGCATATTTGATATACATACACATATATAAGCTTAGGGGGAAGCTGCCTTAATTTTAGGAAAGAGCTGTATATCTAAATGTATATACAAACAAAAATGCAAACAGACACATATAGCGTAGGAACACAACCTAAAAAGCTAGTAAGTGAAACAAGCCCTAATATTTCTGGTAGTTGTTGATGAATATTTTTACAATGACATCTGAAAGGACATATTAAGAAAATTATGTAGGAAGAAGTAACCTTTCTCAAATCTCCAGAGATGTGTTTTAAACCCCACTTGCAGATTAGAGGATGATTGATCAAGCCAATGAATACATGAGAAAGTGCTCTAAATCATTAGTAATCAGAGAAATGCAAATGAAAACCACATTAAGATATCACCTTACACCAGTCAGAATGGCAAAGATGAAGAAAATAAACAACAATAGATGCTGGAGGGGATGTGGAGAGATAGGCACACTAACACACTGTTGGTGGAGCTGCAGACTGGTAC